>MU853938.1:0-70691 GCA_033297225.1 Diplogelasinospora grovesii | reverse complement strand
TGGGTCTTTCGGCTACAAAAAATAGGTTGGAAAATGATTTGTGCATTCTGCCATTGGCACCGTAGAAGACCTACGGTGCCAATATTACGTCTCTTAAATTAAATGGAAGCCTTGGCACCGCCACTGTTAACGTCAACCACTCCGCACGTGGAACCTCCTTCCTCTCTAGCTTCCGGAAAACGGGATTCCACACTAATTAGGTAGGCCTGTCACCTCACTGCACCAGGATATACAGCGGCTATCTCGGAAAGCCTTTGAATCCAATGAAATCACTTGCTTCAAGTTTGGGACGACAAAGCACCGTAATAAACAGAGACGGCTACAAAAGAACACCGCAGTGGATTTAGAGAGATAGCTACACCAAGCTCAGTGCTATGACTAATTGGTAAAGGTACGTAATGAATACAAGCTGTCGGGCTGTCGGGGCTGTCGGGGCCAAGAAAGTCGATAGTGTAGGTTCGCGAGCGCTAGTATCAGGAAAAAGAATGTCAAGAAAACCGCCTCGTTATCAAACCACAACACGGCCGAATGCAGTCTGGGGATTAACTCTTGTCTAGCAATGCTTTCAGTCTCTTTTTCTCCCAACAGCGTCGACCGGGTTGAAAATGTGCCGACTGTCGAACTAGGCTTTTACGGCCATCTCGCCCATCGGGAGTGCCTTGAGCCCTGTGTTTCGTCGCGATCAGCAAAGATCCAAGGCTTGCTTTAGTTGGAAGGGGTAACTTACATCCGTCAACCTCCTCGGGTGCTTGTTGCTTGATGGTGCAGGCGCTGTACTGGTCGGAGCTCTGGGCGGTGAGACCGGCGGACGGGCAGTCCCTGTTGAGGTTGCAGTTCTTGTCCATGGCCTTCTGGAGCGAATCGCCCTTCCAGCCGAAGACGTAGTCGCCGTGTGCGGCAGCGCCACTAGAGTGCAGCCAGTCAGCAAGATTGCAGCAGTAGGTAAAAATCAAGAGCGATCTGCAGCGACACTTACCCAAGGTTCATGCTGTAAATGAGCGCCGGGCCGGAGTCGGGCCAGATGCTCTTGTCCATGAAGCTCGACACGTTCCACATCAGCTCGTACATGATCTGGGGCAGCTTGACGGGGTGCGTCGATGGGCAGGCACCACCGCCGGAGGCACCGGCGCCCTGGCCGTACGCGACGTGGCTCTTGTGGTCGGGGCTGTCGAGGTTCTTGCCGTCCCAGCAAGTCGGGAAGATGATGGTCTGGCGGATCATCTTGCACGAGGTGTCTTGGGGGATGTCGACAGTGTCGCTACCGGTGCAGGGAGCACCGCCGACAAAGTTGTTGTCATTGGTCGACTTCCAGCAGCGGTGGCAGATGTTGCCAGATGACACCTTCTTGGGGTCTGTGTTGGCGGCGTTTCCTGCCAACATGCGGAAGCCCTGAGATTTACCGCTGTTAGACGCGATTCCGGCCGGCACAAGAAATATCAGGCATCAGACTCACCGGCTTGAAGGCGGTGACCTTGCCGCTGGGAATGTAGTACACATCGAGACCACCCTTGTTGACGAGCTGACCCTGCGGCCCACCGTTGCCGACCTGGGGCACCCGCTTGTAGGTGCCGTTCTTGGCCTTGAAGAACATGACGGCAGTCCAGTAGTTGGACAGGTCCTGAGCAAAGGTGCAGGAAGTGCAGGTGGACTGGGCCGGGAGGTCGTGGGTGTCGGGGTCCATGGTCAGGTTGAACGAGTTACCGCCGACGATCTGGTGAAGATGCGGCGTGTACCTGACTCCGGGGTTGACTAGGGGGTCGACTCGGTCGACAACCAGCTGTGAGCACGCGAACCGGAGCATGTTCTGGGCTGCGGCATTCTGCGCCAGCAGCGCCGCGGCGGCGAGGGAAGCCCACTGCTTCATTTGTGGCAGTCTTCGAAGCTATGTGCAATGTGCGAACCTTGTCGAGAGTTGAAAGCTCTTAACCTACTGTCTGTCGTTGACGATGACGATTTGACAATGACAAAGAAGCTGCTCCTAAACTGCAGGAGAAAGACTCAGGCGCAGGGAAGGAAGACGTGGATACCAGGAAAACCAAGTCGCATCCATCACTTATACATTCTGTGCCTGTCGTCCCTGGCGTCAGGACCCGGTCGTCAGCCCCCGGCACGTTGCGAGCTGTCACCAACTGCCGATGCGACGGAACTTGTTGGAAGGCCTTCACTCATCTGGGTATTCTCATAATATAAGTGATTGGCTCGGAGCCATCGCGACCTTTATTGGAGGCACGACCACATTCGCCCACAATTGCCGGAGCTCCGAGCGACTTTGATTGACTTCGCTCTGGGAGTGCCACTGCAAGGTGCTGGCAAATGCTGGCAAAACTGGTGGCCGCCTCATATTGAGCCTCCCGGATAAAAGCACCATCCCAATAAACAGCACGAGGTCACGCCCCCTCGTCGCCCACCACAAGCCTCGCTTGCAGCTGGCAAGCATGCTGCCATCCCCCTTCTCATCTCACATATTGTATAGGCGGCAAGAGTGACGCACAAGGATCATGTATGACAGGATCCTATTCTTGGGGTTGCGGGTTCGGGTTGCGGGTTCGGGTTGCGGAGTCGGGGGTGTGGAGTGTGGAGGTGCGGAGGAGATTTGACTGGCGACTGGTCTGCATGGTTTTTGCTGAGCCGCGTCGGGCCTTTGACGCATATGATCAATCAACAGAGTCGAGCAGCCAGAAGCGCGGCAGTGGCAAACGCAGTTGCCAGGACTGGCAACACCGAAACCTCCCGCCTCCCGCCTCCCGCCGCCTCCCGCCGCCCTTTCGGGGATCACGCTTTCCGCGCTCGGGTTCAAGAAGAGGCTAATCTTGACTCGTATCTTTTTTGCCCCAAGAAAACAAAACATAGGCTACTGACCAATCGATCACAAATCGTCCAAGGTGGGGCTTGGCAGTTGGTGCAGGCACTCTCCATAGGATGACGTGAAATGCCGTAGCCCACCCTGGGGCCAGACCCCCCTATCTCTGTCTCGCACTGCTCCCCTGGCATTGTTAATCTAATTCATGAACGCATTGTACAGGAAACCGTTCTTTGGATGTCTGGAAGCCTGGTTCACGACGTGACGACGTCACATTGGCAAGATCTAACTTCTTCTCTGCATCCTCCTTGACTAACTTCCCTCCCCAGAGGCGCGACTCCAGCACTATACAACGTCTGTCACCCCCACGGCCATGTCAAAAATGACCCAGGATCATCTAGACACTGCCGACTCAAGATCGGTTGCCTTCCCCCACCGTGTTCAGTTCACTTTTTATGTCATCATGTGCCGCAATGAAATGGAGGCTCCACGGGATTCCGGTAGAGCTTCCTGCCCTCACCCTCGGGCCTGGTGAAAGAAAACACTTGTACTAGTAATGTTTTCAATCTGCAACCGTCTCGGTACAGTCATCAGTGTCTGTTTTGAACTGGTACTCGCCGATTGGCCATCAACGATATCTGAATTTCCCAACTATTATTGCCTTGAATTCCATGTAAAGTATCATTCCGCTAACCATATCTTGCAAGTAAGTCCTCTTCGGCTTAGTTCGATACGATTCTGAGTCCAGTAGCCGATGATTCTAATCACGTACATGACATTTCCTTGACCATCGACCATAGCAGGAATCTTGTTACGAATTCCTACCCCAGAGGTGTTTAGCATCCATAACTTGGCTTCATTGCTGGTATACTCGCTGACACCTACTAGATCGGATGACAAGGACCGCTTGGTTGGTCTGGACACGCGTCCTCTTACTGGGGAGCATGACGGCGGGACTGGCGTTCCTAGTGAAGTATGTGCTTGACCTCATCAAGTCGATGGATTGTTCTGGAAAATGAAGATCAAGAATTTGTTCCCAATCTTATAATCTTATACGCATGTACAAACATTACACATTTGCTTTTGACGTTCTACCTGAATGTATCCCAAATTTACCTACTTTATGCAAACATGCCCCGGCGATTCTTTATGACAATAATACCCAATAAGTAAAAACACACTAAAGCTCACCAAAAAACCAATTCAAGCCATGCTAACTGTCACATTTTCGAAGTTAATTATAATCCGGGGGATACTTCTGCTCCATCGCCTGTGGATAGGTCCAGCGGATGAGTGCCATTGCGAATGGATGCACCGTCTTCCGCCAGGTCGAGGCAGTGGGCCGATGTGCTCTCGTCATGTCGTATTCGAAGAGCAGGACAATGTTGCCAAAGGCGTTGAGGAGCCGGAAGAACCTGGGAGTTAGGGGAGAGTGAGCGGGAGTCTTGTTTGCACGGCAGTCGCGTGTTCGGAATTGTGTGTTCTGAACTCACATGTTCAGCGCAAAAATGGCCAGCGTGGCTTGCGTACTTGTCGGAACAGGCTCGTCGGGATTGCCAGCAATGTCCATGGCGATATAGTAGACAGGAGGGATCCAACACCCGACGGTGGCCAGCTCAAAAAACAGAGTGTAGACATACGTTCTCACCCTGTTCCCCCTGAATATCAGAAAGAACAGGCAGATCCAGAGCTGCAGGAACGCGGTCTAAAGAGTGGCATGTCAGTTGGGAATACATGCGCCAGATGCCCCGCCGGGGGGGGGGGGGGGGGCAACCTACCACAGCCGGCGCAAACACCATAATGGCACCTCTGAAGAACTTGACCGCCAACGCCAGCCCGACGACCCCTAGGCTAAACTGGATCCAACCCAAGATGAAGAAGCCAAACAAAGCGTCGCTGTAGGCCTTGTAGCAGTTCCGATGAAACTGCTCGTGCCCGTACGAAGCTCCCTCGATCACGGGTCGTCCACAGTGACGACACGGCCAGACCGTCTCGAAGTTGGCCAGGCTAATCTTCCTGCCTATCTTGATGCGGGGGTCGTCGTCCTTTAGCGCACACTCGATGCACCGACTCGCCAGCGGGTAGCCAGGATCAAGGGGCGTCGACAGCAGGAGGCGTGAGCGGAAGGGGTCGTACATCAAACATGATTTGCAGTGGCCCATCAGCTCCATCTGCAACTGCATGGGGCCCCAGAGAGTCCGTATCTGCCGCGGGTCCGCTATTGCGCGGAGCGTCTTGCAGGTCCGGCGCAGACGTTCGACATCGGCAAACCTCAGACGGGCTAGTATCATGAGTTGCAGCTCCGCAGGTAGTGCGAGGAGGTGAAGCGGTCGCTTAGTGCCGTCCCTATCCGACCTTCCAACGGCCGACTTTCGGGCATCGCCGTCTCTTCCATCTACTATTACTTCTGCATCTGCTTTCTCCAGTTGGGGGGCTTTCCCTCTGCGTGCACGCCACAAGGACCCGGATGTAGACGATCGTTTGCTTTTGATAGAAATGATGGAGTTCCGGACGGTCTCGGAGAGCCGTTCGCGAGAGGATATGAGTTCATGGATACCACCCGGAGTGTTGGCGGCACGATCCACTGGTGCTGCGCCGGGAATGGTTGAGATGTCGGCAGGCTCCACTCGAGCGGTGGGGTCCATTGTCTCGCCGGATCCCGGTCCTCAGGCCGGAGAGGATGTGAGAGATCTTGTCCAGCTCGAAAATAAGTCTCGACTGTGTAGAAAATTGCCAGAAGAATGCAGTCATGAAGTGAGGTTCATGTCATGTTAATCTGTTGTGAAGTGCCTCTGCTGTGCCACCTCCGCCAGTTCGGGGTAACGCCGTTTACGTTGGCCCAAGTCGCTCCCTGTTGGCGCAAAATGAAACAGCGCAAAGCGGATTTTGCAGGGCACGGAATCATTGAAGAACGGCAGATCGGCCCGAGGGTGTCGAAAGCCAGCTAGACGACTTCTGGGGGCGGGTTTGGATATCTCCAAATGACAGGATAAGTTCGATCGCCTGCGGCGTCGGTGGTGACGTGACGATAGGATAAACGAGATGTCAGCCTGACCCCCCTCATTGCCTGGTGGGGGAAAAGGCTACGATAACGATATCGCGGTGCCAATGGCTGTCAAAGCTATCAAGTGCCTTCAAGTAATATCTGGCATGGTGAAGTGACCAAGCAGCTTTATGAGAGAAAATTGCGCTCGTCTGAGCTTGGTAAGGCAATGGATGGGAAGTGCTTGACGTGAACAGGCAGCTTGGACTCAGCTGGGGCTGTTCCATGCAGGCAAGGAACATCCACTTTGAAGGACCTCAGCGCCGGCTACCTTGCCTTTGGTGGACAGCTGCACTTGTTGGTTGGTTGCTGCGGGCCTGGCGTGCTTGGTAAGACGGTACATTTGTCCGGTCTTTAAGTTACACGGTAAGGTTAGCTCGCTATCCAAGTGCACAGGCTGCGACACCGAGATCTCTAAAACTTTTCAACCGGCCTATTCAGCAACGACGCTTGGGAATAACAGCCAGCTGCGAGAATACTCTGCTCAAAGGCCGCCCTTATTAGCGTGATGATCTCTGTTGTTAATGTACAGAACTGGCTTTCGTGTTAGTGGAGGAATTTGGACAGGGCAGTCTTGACATGAAAGTTGGTGAATCTGGTCAGTGCACAGCTTCCGCGCGGGGTAGTCCCGCGCCCGGGGAGGGACATGCGACAGTCGCGGCCAGGCGAGCCACCTAGGGCAGCTTGCGTGGAGTCTTTGCTTAACAGACCACTGGCTGCGGCTCCCACGGTGTGGGCCTCCCCTCCCAGCCTCCCCATCAGGCCATACGTACTGGCAGCGTCATGCACTGGCGCACCATCAAACGGCCCCTTAGCGAGAATTCACAGTTTTAGGTAATGCTAAGTGTGGCTTCCTCTTGGTGGCGCGCAATAGTGCAGTTTCCTCCCCCAAGGCTTTTTTCCCTTCGCGATTTGAACCCAGTCCGTTTTGACATGTGAAAGGATATCCGCACTACAAGTTCACACCAAAAAGAGTTCATGTTCCAGTCGCATGTTCGCCAACATGACAGCTGTACGTAATGTGGTGTTCCCCTTCGTTTCAACTGTCTGAACATGAGCTTGTCATGCTTCATCGACTCCGCCAAGCTGGCCTCCTAAACACCTCACCCGAGAGCCCGGTTCTGGGCCGGGCTTGCGCACACACATGCTGAGAGTGTCGAGCGCGCTCTAGCACAGCCTTGGCGGCTAGGCTTAGCTCCAATCAACCCAAGCCAACCACATTTTGAGAAGCTGAGTGTGCGTTTTTGAGGCTCTCTTCTCCCTCACCTTGCCAATTTGCAAAAAGACCTAATCTACCACATGGAGTATGGGAAAGAGGCAAACGGCATGAATGTCGCAGCAGCAAAGACAGATTTAAATGCAATAAACGACTAATGCTACCCCGTTACGATTACACACTTCGTCATAATTACCCACCAGTCAAGAAGCGAACCCAACTCCGAAACACCGAAACACCGAAACATCATCACCCATCACCGTGTATTTCCATCTGCCCCGGGAGGGATGCCGTTGAACTGGTTGTTGCTCTCCGTCGAAGGGGAGTAATTTAGCTGGCCCATAGCAGAGTATGCCCCAGGATAGTAAGACTGTCCAACTGGCGATGACGTGGGAAATTGGTGCGGTTGCGGCTGCCTGTGCGCTGCCCCCATCTGATACCCTTGAAAATCTGGTTGGAACGCAGTGCTTGGATACATTGGCGGTCCAGTGTTAAACGGACCATAAGGGTTCTGTATGGTGGTTCGATGAGGGATTCTGAACTGCGACACTTGAGCGGGGTCTACCCCCGAAACGCCCGAATCTGCAGAAGGCATGCGTTGATGGTGCAGACTGCTGTCAGGCTGACTCAAAGGTCCAGGCGGATAAGGTGCCGGCGGTGGTGGGGGTACAGTGACGGTTCTACCCGAGCCCTGGCTGTGGAAAGCATAATAGCTGTTTTCTGGCGAAACAGGGAAGTCTGGCCCAGCCTGGCCTATCTGCGCCTGTAATGCTAGCGGCGTCGTGGTGGACTGAACGATATTCTGCCAGGATCCAGCCTCGGAGAGGGACGAAGAGAGACTGCTGACATTGCTCCCGCTCGCGGCGTTCGGACTCGGCTGCGGTATAGCTAACGACTGCCGTTTCTCAGCCCTCGGGTTTGCCGCTACTGAGCTGGAGCGTTGTTGGGTGCGTGTGCGTCTGGGTCGACCGGAAAGATTGTCCGCCTTGGATTTGCACCTGTCAAAAACAAACTTAATATGTTCTCGACACGCATCAGTCATGGTTCGTGCGATGGTTGCCTGCATGGTAGGCTCGAGCGGTAAGCTTTTCGACGCCTCCTCCATTAGAAGAAGCAGCTTTTCATTGCACATCTCGCTGCGGAACTCGACATAAACCTCGTCCATCTCAGTTGGCGGGACGAACGCTGGTCAACACCCATGGCGTCAGCGACAGGTAACAAGTACGGGGCGGCAACAGAGTAGTTGTAACAACACACATACCTGAGTCAGGGATGTCAGTGTCGCTTGGAAACAGAGTTCTCCACAGAGCTGGCCATGTATCGACCTTCATTTCCGACTTTCTACCATTAAGAAGATCTTCAATGCGTGTAGTAATACCGTCCTCTGGGTCTCTGCTCGACGGGACGGACTGGGGCTCGCATATCTGGCCGCTTGGGACCGCCAGATGCTCCTCCATGGCCTCGCTGGTTTCCATGGCCTGCTTGCATCGCGGGCAAGCAAAAATGGAAGCGCGCTTCTGCTTGTGCTTGACCTTGATGTGACGTCTAGAAGCAAGTTAGATAGATATCCGTCTGGAGCCTTCCCCGAGGACAGAGAGGGAGGGAGAGCAACTTACTTGACCTGAGAAATGTCGGGGAAGGGCTGAGTGGCACAAGCCACGTGGTCTCGAGTATTGAACTTGAGAGGATTCCTCTTGCGGAACGGGCAGCTCAGTCTCTCGCCTGGTTGATCCGCGGCCTTGGCTCTCTTGCCGTTATTCCCGCCAGCTCCTTGGTTGTTCCCAGCGTCATCACCATCGTCGCCCGAGCCCTTATTATCGTTGGCATTAGGGTCGCCAGAATCCCCCTCACCGTCATCATGCTTCCGTTTTGGGGCCCTGCCGTTTCCGTTGTTGCCGCTGGGGTTGGCACTGCTGCCCTTGGGTTGAACAGGAACGTAGCTTGAGCTAGTCCCGTAAGCAGCTTCATCAACAATGGGGCATGACCTGGAAGAGCTGCTCATCGGAACTACACTGGACAGCTCGTCAAGGCAATAGCTGACGGTGTCGTAGGCATCGGAGGCTGCATCCGTCGAGGCAAGGTCCTGAAGCTCAACACCAAAGACATGTTTGAGAATGATATCGCACACATGCTGTGTCAAACCCGGATCTGGCTTCTGGTTCACCGGCGATGGACTCCCGGCATCACCCAGCAACGAGAAATCCGAAGTCTCGCTCGCCTGCGATGGCGGGAGCTCGAGTTCCTCGAGCTCTTCCTCAAGCTCTTCCTCAAGCTCGACTTCAGCCTCATCAGAGGTATAACCGACCTTGTCCAAACAGATGTCATCGCCATCTGCAGTCTCCTCTTTGACGTGCTGTATGTCTGGCATGATTGGAGGCAGTTCGGGACTCTCTGGGAGAACCCATGGGGTTATATCAGAAAGATTGTTGGTTCTGCCGAACACCAATTGAGGGTCTGGATCGACACCCCGAGCGATATTTTCGGGTTGAGAGGGTGAGGGCATTGACTGCATCGATCCTCTCGGGTAGGCTTGAGGGTTGTTGCCGGAGGAGTGTCTCCCAAAGCTACCTCGCCTCGGTAACGGCGACGACGACTTATCTTGGAGTCGGCGGATACCGAACGGCTTAGGCAGAGATGCAGGTGCCTTCTCCGACGACGAAGACGGGATGCCCTGCTGTGGAGGCCGTATTTTATCTGGGTCGATGGAAGCGTAGGATGATGTGCGGGTGGGTGGCGGGCTCTGGAACGTCACTGAGCGGTATAGCAAGCTGAGAGGACGAGGCGAGGATGACGCGTAGCTCGGGTCGTCCTGGGGGAACAGAGGCCCGTCAACGGGGCTTGGTGGTTCCGAGTCCTCCGTGATGTTGGATGCGATAGTAGACCACCCCGTATTCGTCCGCCGCAGGTGATGGCTCCTGTAGCTGTCGAGGGAGTCTTGTCTCTCAACATGTTGATCCGCCCCGTTGATATCCTTTTCTTCCTTGGTGAGCGAGAGGGACTCGAGGCCGTGATGAGGTGCGGTCGCAGTTTGAGCCGGCTTGTTTGAAGAGGCTTCCAGCCTTGAACCTCCCTTTTCCATGTCATTTTTGAGCACCGACAGAGCAGATGAGCCTTGTTGCCCGACTGCTGGGGCGGATGAAGGAGTGTCCATGGTGAATAGGTCTGAGGCCGCCAGCCTTGTCTCTCAATAGTGTTGCAAGTCGTAAAGTCGGCGAATGCTGTGCTTTCCGTCAGCGCGACCGGCGAAAGCTCAATTGACTGTCTGAGGATAGATATTGAAAGATATCGCCTTCAGGTGGGGTACTGAGCCTGTTGGTATACCATAAAAATGGGAACCACGGTGTTGAAGGCCTCATGGTGAACCCGTGTCCCCCCGAGGAGGCGGCCTCACACCCTCGCTGCGTGGGCTAAGCTGGCTACATTGATCGAGCCTATTCTATCGGCTAGTTTTGGCTCAAGCTTGCATGCATAAAAGGCACAGCGCCCCTTGCGAGAGCTGAACGAAAATGCGCCTCGGGCGGCCGTATACTGTTGCAGGCGCGTAGGTGATACAGCTTGACCGAGGAGGGGTGGGGAGGGATGCCATTGGCTCAAACTCGCCGGTTTCAAACTCGAGCTCTTCAGTTCCTGATTCCCTCGAGGCTCTCACATCTTCCAACTCGTGTGCATCTGTTTCAAGCAATCGAGTTTAAACTGTGAAAAACATAGAACAGGGTCCGGAACAGGCCGCAGAACGACGCACTTGACCAACTTCTCCTAACCGCCGGTCTTCTAGGCTCTCTGAGGAATAACCGCTCGTTTCGCAAGGCATTTTCGCTCATCTGTTGACGCATCGTCGTGGAAAACGCCTAACATCCTGTGCCACGACGTTATCTAGCTCGGTTCTTAAAGGCGTGCCTTCATCCTGTCATCGGTTTGAAGAGATTGTCGAATTTTTGCGTTTTTTGTCGGTCGGGTCTTTGTGATGATGCCAAACTTTCGCTACTTCGTGCGTTCGCTGCAGTGCACGTTTTGCAAGGGAAGAAAGACTCGAGGCTAGGTGCGTTCAGTCTCCTAACCCCCGCCCTTGTCCATCTTTAATCCAGTCGCGTCCTTCTATCACTGTCCTCTTGCCTTTACTCTTGAGCTCTACCTTTTTCCCCTCTGTTACAAAAGCCAATCTTCTGCCCGTCTCCCGCATAACCTCTACCAAGTCCCTTACTGTGTGACCCGTAGGGCAACTGGGGATCTTGACGACAACCAGAGTTCGACGCAATCCTCGCCTTTCAATGCCCCGGGGGTTCATCCAAGCTTGTCTCTGTCGCGTGAGGTTGAAACTGCTCTGTTTAGGCTCGCCTGATTGGTCCAGACACAGACCAACCAGTTCTGACGTATATCACTGGGACTCCGTTCGGTCTGATGCCTTGAGCGTACAATGTCGCAACTGCGATAGGCGAGCTGCCTGTTCTCTAGTGGGGGCTCAGTCTGTAGAGATGCAGCGAGGGCTTATAAGTAGAGCGGTCGCATCGCCATCTTTCTCCCTAGAGAGAAGATCTCGGGGAGAACAGGCGCCATCACTCAGTTACGACGGCCTCTGAACCACAACCCGCGCTTCACCACTCGTCATTTGTTGAAACTTTAGTCCAAATGCAATTGTAGTGGTATCGCACGCCTTCCAATTATACTCGCCGTCGCTCAGTCGCATCCTCAACTTTACATAAACTGGGACATGGCGTCCAAAAGTATCCCCTGGGTTGCCCACTGCAATGGCAATGGCGAAGGCAAGGGCAATAACGCGGCAGGGATGCCAAAGCCGGTGCAGCTCCATGCTCAGAGGTAAAGAACACTATTTCACGGAGCAACTGGCATCGGAGAAAATATGCTGATGAGCATGGTGAACGCTAGCGTCCCTCGGGCTACCGGCAGTGCCATGATGAACAGCTACATTTATGACACAACCAACGTCGCCGAGCGACTTCTTCAGGGCAACGCGCCCACTGAGGAACAGCGGGAGCGAGAGATGAAGCACAAGGCAGATGAGTTTGCTCGACTTATCTATGGCCGCCGCGCCTAGCTTGTGAAGGCGATGGACAAACATCTTTTGAAGCACGAGCATCAGACGAGGGGGTATCCGCGCCGGATAGATGAAGCGAATAAAGCATCATACACGCACCTACCAAGCCCTCCATCCTTTGATATCGGGAGGTAAGTCTGCACATGTGCCGGCTTCTGTAGTCACGTTGTGCTTCCACAGAGGGAAGGACCTCATACGACAACCGGCCATGGTCTGCCTATTAGCACAAGGAGCATGGAACAATGGACTCGGATCCAACGACAGTCTCACGCACTTGACGACCACCCTCGGACCTCAACTCATCGTGCACATGCGCTCCGCTTAAACCTTTTTTGCCACTCTCACTCGGGCGGCGCAGAGCCTGGGACTTTGTCGCTGGTATCCGATCCCACCGCACCTGCAGACGCATTACGGAGCCGGCACGCCCGCTAAGTTGTGGTCCGACTGTAATGTATGTATGTACTTCGTTAGCCGTGCCCGACAACCACCAGCAACTTTCCAGGTGCCGCAAGTCCGTCGCGGAATGAGTGATTCTCAGGTTCGTAGTTATTGATGCCAGAGTCAGCCAACGTACCGCCTGGCCCGAGGGAAGAAGTGCGTTTCTATATCATAAAGCCGTAGCTCGAGGAGAGTACGGACAGGGCCGGTACTAAAGCCATGGGTTGTGGCTCTTGCGTCGCACCATTCCGGCGGGCTCACGATCGCGTTAGAACTGGTCAGAAATGTCGCAGCATTGTATCCATCGTGACGACTGTCTCTAAAATGACGGACCTGAGCGTCACCGTCAGTGCTAGTTAAAAATTTCTGACTGAAGATACGACATGTAGTCGACAACCCAATGAAGTACGGTGTGGGAACGAATGGCCAACCAGCAATGTTTCTGGAAAACGTTGGCGCAGCCAGAAGCGCGGGGCTCCGGAGTGGACATTGGTGGGCCTGAACCTGTGGCGGTGGTCTCGCTTAGGATTCGCTGCTGATAGGGAGCCACATCATTCCGCCTCATGGTCACAGACCACCGACCTTTGGAACCTCAATGCGTGCCGGATGAACCAGACCAAACCGCAAGCAACTCCTCAAGTCAATCCAACCGCTTCACAAACCCCTAAGAAGAGTGTAAATACGCCAGTATGCTTCTCAGTGCTCTCTATGCGGAGACCACCTCGCTTTTGAGCTCACCTCGACGGCTGGGAAGGCGGCGTGGCGCACACAGATGCGGCTTTCTGCAAGGCAAGAGCCAAGTTTTGCTGTGGGCTTAGGTATGTCTTTTCCCTTGACAACATTGACTACGGGTTGGATAGCCGGCCTTAGGGCTCAGCCGAGAGAGCTTCGCAATCTCAACAAGTTCATACCAGTTATGGGATGCACATTACAGTCACTGATGTTCTTTACCAGCCCTAACGTGTGGCATCATGAGCTTAGGCGATCGGCTTGAGGACGTCTCCTCATCCTGCGCTTCCGGTCCGTGCAACCCGCCGTAGTCGGTCGGCGCCTTGGGAGGTGTGTCAACAAAAAAGGCCCGCGGCGCAAATCAGAGCACAGGCTCGCTTAGTTAACTGGGGGGAAGCTTCTATGTGGGAACAATGGTCTTGGGAACAACAACACAAGCATCATCGGCCTTCCGATTTTTTGATTTATCAACAGCAACCCACCTGAGTCGAAGCATTCCACAAACCATCCACAAACCCCACAACATTCGGCGAAAGACTTGTCGTCGCGTTCAAACATCAACTTTTGGCACCATTTAGCTCTCGAGTTCCGACTTTTCGCAAATTCTCCTCCGCATTCACCCCGCGCACTCCATCTGCAAGATCACAACAATGGCAGGTGGGAAGGGCAAATCGTCCGGTGGCAAGAGCTCGGGTGGTAAGACGTCGGCGGTCGAGGGCCCCAAGAAGCAGCAGAGCCACTCTGCTCGCGCTGGTCTGCAGGTAGGTCGCGACAACTGCGAGACATTTTTCTTTCTGAATCTCTTCCTCGGCGGTGGACGGCGACCTGGCGAGAAAGCGGACTGAACACGCGTCTACTCTCCATCCCCGGGCTTACGATGATGTGCGCTGCGCGAATCGATGCGACGGTCCCATCGCCATCCAACCACGACGCGCACCTGCTTGTTACAGCTCGGCGCATCGGTTGCGACTCGTTGGGGCTGGAGTTGGACGCGTGTTGATGGAACGGCCCCGCATCTGACCTGTCCCCGACATGTGCCGCGAAGAGGCGCTTCTTTATGTCATGGTTACCGTGGCTTCCATGTACGGCTTTGCGACGCGACATCGGCTAACATTCTTCCTTTCCCAGTTCCCGTGCGGCCGTGTCAAGCGGTTCCTCAAGCAAAACACCCAGAACAAGATGCGCGTTGGTGCCAAGGCAGCAGTATACGTCACCGCCGTGCTTGAATACCTTACCGCGGAGGTCCTTGAGCTTGCAGGCGTAAGTTTCCTCCACAAATTCTGCGTCTACACGTAATGCCCGACGTGGTCTTTCGACGACCTCACCTCGAGTCAGCCTCATCACTTGAATCTTGACCCGCTGACTTTGCTCCACAGAATGCCGCGAAAGATCTGAAGGTCAAGCGCATCACACCGCGTCATCTGCAGCTTGCCATCCGCGGTGATGAGGAACTAGACACTCTCATTCGGGCAACCATTGCTTTCGGAGGTGTTTTACCGCACATCAATCGCGCCCTCCTTCTCAAGGTTGAGCAAAAGAAGAAGGCGAAGGCGGCCGAGGCATAATCACGGAGTCTATGAACAAGTTTGTCTTTCCGAACCGAATGCCCTTTGCCGCATTTGAGTTCCGTGAACGAGACACGATTAGGCTTAATCGATAGCAAGTCATGCGCCGGTTCCCGCTGGTATTGACAAGGGGCCGGGTTTTTCTTTGCAACGCAAATCTTCGTTTGTTGGGTTCTTTTTATCGGTGCTGAAGCATCTTTACGCGTTGAGCTTCACGTCAAGACATCCGTTAAAGTCGCGCCGCACTCTGCTGGTGGTACACGAAGCGAATAGGGCAGTTCATGGCCTGAAACTGGTAACGGGCGTTGGCCTGGCCCTGGGGCTAGGAATGATGTGATACGCGTGACTTTGCGGCGGGTATCCTGGGTCGTCGCCTCTGGCCCATTGCAATGGCTTTGCTACTGTATAACATGTTTCTACAATGTTCGGGAAAGGGTATCGGGGTTACGGGGCCGCGGTTGATGCTTCACATAGGTAATCACAATAAAATAAGGCTGAAAGGGTTGATCATGAGTGAGTCTATCTTCGTCTGCACAACCACTTTTACTTATTGATTGCACAAACTGAGGCGCCTTGCACAAGACATGACATGATCGGACGCTGTGACAAACCACTCGGAGAGAGTTCTTGCAAATGTTTGGATGGTCAAGCGTTGCTGGTATGGTGTATAGGAAGCCAACTGCTGTCTGCTCAAGATGTTGCCCGTCCTCTCCCCATGGTAGACTATCGAAGCAGAGTACTGGATCAGAGATCGATCTAATAGCCTGGATTGAACGCCAACAGCATTATACCTAATTGCCCATGAATGCATTGCGCAGTCTGAGCAGAGCCATCAAGCTTTTCTCTTCGCATATTACCATCGCGTCGTCGCTACTAGATATTTGTTCGTCACTCGGCGAGACCAACAGTTCTCCCTCAAGAATAGCCGGTTCACATCCGGGAATCGACATGGCGACATCACCTCCTCCTCCACTGTCCTGTTGCTCCTCGTCGCTTGCTTCGCTACTAGTGCTGCTGGAATCCATCCATTCCTCCTCGTATTTTTGCTTCATTTTCGCCGAGTTCGCGATATGCTCTGCCCACCAAATATCAATCTCACAAAGGTCGCTGCCAGGTTGATCATCACAGCAAGCAGCCACGTCCAGGTCCATAAACTCCACAGCGGAAGCAGCGAGCGCAAGTCGGTCGAGCGCAGAGGAAGCTGGCTGCCGCTTTTGCCCGTACTTGGCTCCCAGTTCATCCACATCCGGAAACTCCAGTTGGGGCGGGTTAGCACTACGGGGGCACCTGAACAGGTTCGAGTCCTGGCCATCCTCGTCCAGAGGGATATCGTCGAACGAATAGACCGAATCATCATGTCCTGTCAGTTGTGCGATTTTGGCGCATAACTGGAGTCTCTGGCTCTCCACGGTAGTAACCGTCTTTGGGACAGCCGTGGTTGCGGACCAGGTATTATCGCGTCCTTCTGCGTCGTCCTCATCGTCCTTGAGATGTTCACTGCTATAGCGGCCATTGGGATACACGTTTAGATGAGGCTCTGGCTCTGTCGCCGCAGACTCGGCTGGGACAAGCTGTGTGTCTGTAATATCTTCCTCGCCCACCAGTTCTGTGTACAGCTCAAATATCGGCTGCCGAGGCCGGCTCGTGGTCTGAGCACCGGCGGTATCTCGCGAGCTCTCCACGGCCACCAGCCGCTCTTTTTCTGCATCCGCTGCAATAAGCAACGGGTCAATCGTGTCTGTCGCCAAGACCGTGGTGTTGGGTATTATTAATTCTTCCTGCTCGTTCTCTTCCTCCTCAGCAGCAGCAAGCGGAGCCGCGGGCTGCTTCTCCTCCGGGAGGCTGCCAACCAGCAACGCTGTCCGGCCGTCCCCAACGGCTCTTGCCCGTCCTTCCTTACACGCCGTATACACGGTGTGCCGGCACTCGCTGGGGAAGTCGCAGTGCAGCCAGCAGTCGTGCTGCCCCCTCACAAACATGGCCTCCTTGCGACGCTGGATATCCTCCAACTCCGAGTCAGGGACCATGTCCCAGACCAGGCCACCACCTCCTTTTCCGCCGCCGGTCTCGCCGAGGTCGGGGACCAATTTCCAAATCGCGAAGATGTCGGCGCCATCTGCAGCGCCCTCCAATCCGTGCTGAACTGCCAAGTCCCTGGCCACGGAGTCATCATTCTGTTGTGGGTTGGTGGGCGCTGCGATCTTAGCGCCTCGACGGAACGCACCCCATGCACCCCAGCCGATGTAGTCGAATTCGGCTTTGCAGGGCCCCTTAGGGTGACCGCCGCGATGTCGTTTGCGCTTACCAGAGCTGTCCGGCACAAATGTGCAGAAAACGTGGCTGCATTCCAAGCAACGCCGCGTGCAGCCTAGCCTATACACGGTGCCGCAGGAGTGGCACCTCCAGAGCCAAGGGTAAGGCGTTGGCGGCGGAAGCGATGTAGAAGGGAGTTTCGTTACGTCTGGCAGGGAGAGGAGGAGTAATGGGGAGAGGGGATATAGTAGCCCCTTTTCGTCACCGGTTGGCGATGAAGGACTGTTCTTGCGCTTTCGGCGGACAGGGTCTGTCGTTGCCAATGTCGAGGCAGGGGGCGATGGTGTAGGTGGAATTCGGGTGGCTTCGTCGTCCATCACGGCAAGCTTAGATGTCTTGTCTGGATCCATTTCACAGGGTAGCTCCTGAGTGAGTCGACTGTCGAGTGATTGGCGCCCGCACAATAAAATTATGGCTGGTTAGAGTCTGGTTTCTTCCCTGTCGATCTGTGAAACAGTGAGCAGTGGAGGCACAGCGCGAAGTTTCGATCCGAATGTATAAAAGCGAATTTGTGGTAGTAACCGCGGCTCCAGAAACCCTTGCGTCAGCCGATCTACAGCAGTGAAGAGGAGAAGCCTGAAGAAATATCAAGACTCAAGTCTGCGACAGGACATGATGTCGAACTGTAGATGCACAGGGAGGGAGGGGGCTGCAAGAGGAGATTGAGGCAATAAGAGAGCAGGACTTTCAAGAACTTCTCCAGCAACGAGGGAGGTTTGCAAATGTACGGATATTGACGACAAGTCACAAAGCCTGCCATTGATGGTGTTTCCATTCTCGCCTGTCGCCGCCAAATATAGAAAGCATCCGGCCTGCACTCTTTGTCCGATCGCATATTTACAGTTGAATAGAGTATTAACCATTGCATGGAGCACAAGAAATCCGTACAAAGACTCGCCGTTGTCAATGCTTTGTAAGACTGAGAGAAAGACTGGACTTGGGCCATAAATAAGGAAAGCGACAAAGGACAAGAAACGCATAATACTTAGCTCTTATCAAAGGGTCAATTCGAGCAACAATTTTGGAAGTAATATGTGGTCTCTTGATGCCTAGGCGAGACTCTGTTAGCGACCTGGTTCGGCCAAAAGACCGTGCCGGAGCTCTTCTAGAATAACGCGCCTTGGTAGAGGGTGAGGCCGAAACAGACGTAACGTGTTGCTCTAGGGGTTGCTGTCCTAGAACTGAAAGAAACTATTAATAATAATAGCTCCTCCAGGATATAGATTGTGAAGTGGACTATCGAGCTGGGCATACCTCCTCGCCCGTGCTCTGATCATGATCTTAGATACCTACTCCATACTTCAGCTGTAACCGCCTCCCTGCAATGGCCCACCTTCCCACTGTATCTATATCCATCCGGTGAAGCCCCTGCGTTAAGATGGGGAGAAACGTCTTGAGGAATTAAGTAATCAGGCAAGCGAATGCCGAGGCAGAATTTCTCGAATGGCGTCGGGTTAGGGACGCAGCATGGCTCGCACCATCGTAGGACAAGATACGGAAGCCACAGACGTGGAAAGAGGTGACTGCCGAGGACCAAAACCGAGATGTAAGCCGAGTGAATCAAAGTCGCCTTCATGTCGCACTCTCTCCACGAACTGCGCTCCAGAATCTGAGCTGAATTGGCCAGCAATCTATCTGGTCTAGACGGAGGATTCCATGATAATAGTAAGGCACTTGTAAGTGGTTTTGGCAACATTCGAGCCTGGGCAATTGATGACGAGCTCCTTCCTTTGTTCGCCGAGAGTCTTAGATTGCTTGAGTTGATTCCGCTCTTCTAGTCCAGCCGCGATTGCTGCCTCCTTGACGGGAAGTCGTAACTATATCATATGGGCCCGTGTCGCGGAAGGAGCAATGGTGAGGCGGGTTCGGCACCGGCCGACACATGATGCGCAGTGTTCAGCCACCTTACCGTGAGGACTTTACTTTGTGAATTGCCTGCCGTAGGTCTCATCTTAACAAAGACAACCTGAAGACGTTTAGGGGTCATAGAAATTTCCACCTTGAACCTTGCGGCTACACGTTCGCCGTACTCTGTCCGGAGCGTGGTTCCCATGTGCCCGGCGTGTCCCATCCATGGAGGGATGTCTGCGTGCAAGAGTGAAACCCCTAATCTGCGGCTCCCGGGTCCTGCACCGTGCACGCCCGGTCCACACCGATCGACGTTGCCAGCCGGCGCCTGAACCGAATCTTCGCCTTTTCTGGCTCTGATGTTTCAATATTCCTCACTTTTCCCATGCTGCAGCACCTGGGACCGTCGTACACGAGCTTCACTTTACAGTACATTGCATCACGGTGACTGACCTTACCGGCAGACCAGACAGGGTCACTTCCGACACCTCAGCCGAAAGCACTGTCCTGTCACGCTGCATCCGCTTCTTCAAGTTGAACGACATTCTTGCCCAAAGCTCACCTGTGCGCGCCAGTACCAAGCTGGATCCAAGCATGTTTAGTACCAACCACAGTCACACAGAGTCAATCAAGACCCTTTCCCGTCAGTGATGGAAGGCCCTGCTCTTGCCGGTACAGATTCGCTTTTATCTTGTGGTGACGACGCCTTTAATGCGTGTGTTCCGCGAAAGCCGATGACCACAGTTTGTGCGAAGCTAACTGAACATGATTGTGGCACAGTTTAATACAAATCACCAACAGATGCGAACATACGGGCTTGGGGCGACGTGACCCGAACAAAGCGGCGGCGTGACAAAGGATCGTTGTCGGCTGGATCGATGCTGTGGCTAATGAGACAGTTGCATCGCAGACGCATCGCAGACGCTGGCGGTTGCTTGGTAGAACTGCTGACCAATTGGGGCACCCCCCCATCTTCCCAGATGCAAAATGTCCGAGCTACAAAACCAACATGCTGAACGGATGATTCGATAACGTGAAGCTGTTGGTTGGGTCTTGTGACTAATACAAGGCAAGGTCCGCAATAAAACTGGCGATGTCCAACGGACATGGATTTGCGGGGTAATTAGGGAGTCGGGGTGCTTTGCGTTTTCCTACACTGCCAAGGAAACGAACCGATTAGAACCTACCCACCTCTCGACTGAACATGAGGTGTACTGATGGTGTTCAAGTTGGGACGGTCGGGTCTGGTAGGAGCAGCGATGAATGATCAACCACTGTTTACCTAGAGAACGCGCGATGTTGGCCATGCATTCCGCAGTGCTCTGTATAGCGCGCCTTTCTCACCCCACGAGCGGGAAAGACAGGGGTCCGGTAACGGATATATAGAGTCCTTTGCCGCGTGATGGATGTTTGGGAATGATTCGCCCTCCATCTTGGAATGCCAGCCCCGGCACTCAGCTTATTCCAGCCCGCATGGACACCAACAGAGTGACCCTGGACAAGACTGAGTCTCTTCGCGTTGCTAATCAGTCTGGATTCCCGTTGACCAGCCACTATGGATGGCGACAGTGACTTGCTGGAACAAGTCATGCCTGAGTGGTGTCAGTTGGGATTATGCTAACCTTGCATGCGGTATGGGAAAGTTTCCCGTGCTTGAAGTCTCTTACTTTCATATCTAAGAGAAACCAGTTCCACTTCAGAAACCACCTTCGAGTGTTTCGCCCGGCAATACTGCGCAAGCACGCCCTGATGTTGCGTCTTAGTTGGTGGAGAGCCAATGAATGGGCATCACGTCAGGATTGAACCGTGCGTGGGGCATAGGGATAACTCGCACGAGTTGCAGGAAAGATCGCGGATTTAGGATGCTGTGCCAACACACCATCATACTCGTAGACTCGTAAAAAAAGCCGATCCCAAGAGAATTGAGGCCCCTTGCACCGGCACCTGAACGCTGGTGCTAAGGGAGCTGCAAAGTCTCAAGGCTGCCCCACCGGATTGGATCTGGCCGTGCATATCACGAAAACGTGAAGGGTTTTTTTCTGTTGTTTTTTTTGGCTCACTTTGGGCTTCACCCAATATTTACAACAAAACAATGGACTAAGATTAGAAGCCCAGTGGGCCCAACTGCCTGGGACTAGTGAGAAAGGCTATAAGCTCACTCTCTCTGTTCTGCACTGCTAAGCTTGCCTCCTGAGTGACGAGGAGAATTGCAACAGTGGAGACACTACCCTGAAGCCCCATCGCCTGCCCTGCCAACCTTCCAGCACAGCCAAGCGACAAAGGCAAATCTAGAGGTGTCAACAAGACGAGCGCCCATGAGTTCCACTGTGACAGTAGGGGGTTTTCCCTGGCTAACGTTTAGCTGAACCTTCGACGCCTCCACGCAGTTCGTGAAGCGCACAAAGCATCTTAGTTGCCGCGTGACAGTCTGCCATTATCGTCTGAACGGGAGCGGACATTCTCTCAATGCTCTAGTCCGAAGTCTAAGGGTTAGGTTAGGTTCCGCGGTAGACGAGAATTACACGCTAACTTTTCATGTTCGCGTCCTAATCTCCCAACAGCCCCTTACATGACCTCAATCACTGAACTCTTTAAACGGTTTTTGGAGTCGCTGTGCAATCGACAAAGTTTCTCCTGGCGCCACGCAACTGTCGTCCCCACAACTCCCGACAACCATTCAGATCCTGCCCACTCATGCATATTTCTGTTCGAAGAATTCCTTCTCCTTTGCTAATTTCCCTTCTTGAGTCCTCATCCCTATCGAGTTGCCGTGCTCTTACCTAGAACACAGCTTAACGTCAGACATCTCTAACAATCTGGCTGTCTGGAGCCCGCAAGGTCAGCAAGTCTCGAGCCCATTCGTTGCTGCTCAATTCCGTCCCTGTGGCCCGGCCTGTGCAACAGCCTCTTTGCCAGCCACAATACTTACTGCTTACAGTCGTCGCCCAAATCCTCCCAGCCATTCGGGCAGCCTTATTTGACCCCGAACTCAAAATCCCAGTCTCTGGTCCCGGCAAGGCGGACAAGGAGTCACTGGATCTCCGCTCGTTAGTAGTCTACGTAAGCACCAGTCACAACCAACAGAACCTCAAAGGCAAGAGGCAACCTTCTTCGAAGGCGACCTGCTTGAGCTCGCTGAAGGCTGGCTAAAAGTTAGTGCAGGTGGGGGCTTGCAAAGCGGGCATCTCCTTCGCTCCCTCCCGCTGCCCCCTTCTCCCCTTTTAGCCTCTTGGGAATTTTTTTGACAGGAAGAAGCAACGCCAAAAAACACACCAAATAATAAATAATATATCTCCTCCACAAACACGATCGCCAGGGGCACCACCACCACCAATCACCAGGGCGATATCTGTCGCGGCAAGCTCTGCTCCTTGGCGACCAACGACTTATCACGCGACGAGCAGGAGCAACCGAGAGCTCGCAGTTTTTTCTCAAGTCCAGCTCCGGTTCTCAAACCAGCCGCGCGCGCACGGGTACTGCAGGCGGTGGCCTAACAATTTAACTGCAAATCCCGCCGCACACAAAATAAGAGGCTGCTGCTGCTGGCATCAGACCGCAGTTTCTGACAGGCGCACCTGCCACTTTCCGGCTTCTTGCATCGCCTCTCCCCCAACCCAATCTCTAATCTCAGTGTCTGCACCAAGCTGAACGATTTTCCACGACCAGACGAAGTGACGACCTAGAGTATATACAAACCCTTTTCATATTCTTTTCGGCTTCATTTCTCATTTGCAGACGCCTGCGTATAGCCGTGCTGTCGGTTTTAATCGAAACTTGTAGCCATTTCCGCGACATTCAAAAATCACGCCCCTCTCCACCCGAAGAATCTGCATTCCCACCGTCCGAAGTCCTAGAGTTTCTGACAGCCGGCTATCGAGCTGCGGCTGTTGTCGATCGGATCCTGTCTTGTCTGGACGCCACGAGCTTGATCCGACGAAGTCCTCGACCCTTCGGCCCCTACATATCGACGGGGTCTGGTTTGCTGGTCCCTCGCGCCAGCGACCTTGACTGCCTGCTACGATGAACCAGCAACCAGAACTCTTCTTCCAGGGGGGTTATCCGATGAACAATCCAAACAGGTCGCCTGGCTCAGCAAGGCCAGGCTACAACACCACGACGGGCCTGACTGGTGCCAATCGCTTGAACCAACGGCCGATGGACAACATCGGTCAGACACCTGCTCTGTTCGCTGCCGCCGGCGACGATCGCTTTGGATCGTATGACGGCAACGCCTTCAGGCATAACAGAATACAAGCGGCCTCTGGATTTGCTGCTGAGAATTTCACTGCCAACACCCAGTCCTGGGCCTACAACTCGGGCGCAAATACGGTGAATGGTGCAATGGGCGACAGCAACCGGCTACGGCCCGGACCTCGTAGGGCGGGCATTCCTTCGGTTCGTCTCCCCTCATCCCTTTTCAACTCGGGACGAGATCATTTTGCTGACTCTTTCTATGCCCAGGAATGGACGATGCCTGAGCAGCACACTCTAGGAAGCCAGGCTCTCAACACTCCCTCGACACAACACTCGGGCGTTTATTTCAACCAGCAGCCCATGGGCCTGATGAACGGCGATGCAGCCTTTACGAACGAGCGCCACGGCTATGCGAACGGCATGTACGATCCGCGACACGAATCCAAGTCGCTCGGCAGCGATCTCATTCCGACGGCCATCGTGATAAAAAACATCCCGTTCAACGTGCGGAAAGAGATGCTCACAACTCTCATGTCGGACCTGGGCCTGCCCCAACCCTATGCCTTCAATTATCATTTCGACAACGGCATCTTCAGGGGCCTCGCATTTGCCAATTTCCAGAGCCCCGCCGACACGCAGACGGTCATCGAGCAGCTTAATGGGTACGAGGTGCAGGGCAGGAAGCTGAGGGTCGAGTACAAGAAGATGCTGCCTGAACATGAGCGGGAACGCATCGAGAGGGAGAAGAGGGAGAAGCGTGGCCAGCTGGAAGAGCAACACCAGCCGATTACTCTGCACACACAAGCCTCGATGCACTCGCTAAACGCCGCTCACAATGCCAGGTCGCGTAACTCGCCGTTGCGTAAGTCTAGTAGGCGCGAGCTTGTCCCAGCGTGGGCTAACGGACCTGCCAATATTATAGGAGATGTGGACCTGAACAACCCTGACACGCTGAGCTTTTACACGGAGTTGACGCTCTTTCGCAACGACCCATCACGTGAGATCATCGTCTTCCCCAGCACAATCACGCCTCAACAGCGTCGAACCGTGCATATCCTAGCCCACAACATGGGTCTCGAGCACCGCTCGGTCGGCGAAGGGCAGCATAGGCAACTGCACGTCCACAAGGATTCCGGGCCGGCATCGAGTCTAGCATCGCCCATGCATATCCCGCCTGGCGTCTCGGCCGATGCCCATCGCCGGGGCCTTAGCCGGGCGGCTACTATCGACTTTGCAGAGACGCGGGGCAACGCCCCGGGACAGTACGGCACGCTGGGTCGACAGGGCCGGCATGGGCCTACTTTGGAGCTCCCAGACAGTCCCGACGGGGGGATGAACGCTCTGCGCGGTGTAAAGTCGTTCGCAGACCTTCGCTCTTACACTCCGAGCCCCTCATATTCGACATCGGGCTTTGGGCAGGGGGATAGCACCCATGCCGCGAACGTTGTGCAGTTCGGCGAGTACAGCGCCAACCTGGGTCAGGCCAGCTCTCTGACTACACCGACGACGCCGGGAACTACATCGAACAATGACGCTTCCATGCTGATTCAAGACCTCGGAGCCATGTCACTGGGTGAGGCGTTCAGTGCAAACCGGCTAAGGCCCCGGGAGAATCCTGGTGCAATCGGAAGCCAGCGCCCTGGCGTCAACGGTAGCGGGGCCCGCAATGCGCCGGAGCGCCAACCCCATGGTCCTGCCGGAGACTGGGGCGAAGGGATAGGCTTCGTCGGACGTGGTCGCGCCAATGGCCACATGCAGCGAGGAAGTGGTATGTTTTGCAAATCTATTGGAACTTGACCACCTTCGATGCCGGGAGAGTAGGCTAACGCATTTTCAAGATTCGTCCGAAAACGGTGCGCGGGGAGCTACGACATCTGGCACGTCCAGGTTTTAGTCGAACGGGGAACGTATCGCGTGCTGCTCGAACTTGCTAAAAATGCCAAGCTGTCACCCCTCCGTGGCTCGATCTCCCCTACGATCGCTGTAACAACAGACACATATATGAACACTCGACCATGAGCATGGCGCGGCATTCGATGTTGGCAACATCACTCCCACCAATACCGACAGTTACAGCCTGCCTCGTCTCTTCGTCTCTCTTGGAGACTCCAAGGGACAAAACGGGAAGAAAGCGACCGCCTGCTCGCTTTTTCGACGCCGTGTCGCAGTCAAAACCTCCTTGTTTGCTACGGCCGACCATTTACCTCGTTCTGAGGACTGCCGACTTTCCCTCAGCTCCCATTCGAATCTGATTTATTTTGGTTTATTTTTCGCCTGCTCGCATTGCTGCTATTGGGGTCCGGGATCCCACAGCCATTAGGCAACCATTGGGGTTGCTCTGTTTTTTCTGGCTTTCTTTTGCCTCCTGGACGATTGCTTTGGCTTTTTCTCCAGCGAACGCTGTTTGTCAACCAAGCATTCGAGCCTTGCACTATACCCGTGATGATGACGACAATCGGACCACGAAGGAACAGAAAAAGTTGAAGAACTTGGGCTAAGAATTACAGCTATTTGGGCAACCACTTATGCCAATGACCTGGCCAGCCTCCGGCTAACTTCTCTCCAAGTGCAGCGCAGATATGACGACACATGCGTTGGCTTGTTCACGATTTCCCCACCCCTCCCTCCATACTTCTCATGCGGGCTGCTGCTGAGACGGAGGGAAATACGCACATTACCAGGTCCTCATGACTGTTATGGTGTTACGATGTCAATGTCCTAGAAGACTATGTCAATATCTTTTTGTATAGCGGACGGTATGACGTTCTGCGCCCTCCTAAACAAGGAGGTATACGCTCTGTCACCCATCTAATGAATTTTCACCCCTCAACACATATTTCGTCCCTGGCGGGGCATCGGGTTATTCACACATCCGCCCTCTAGGGACGACTCATCTTCATTTTGCTTGGAAAGAGGGGGAAAAGCTCGGCTCGGTCGATCACTGCATGGTACTATGTGTTCTCCTGTCCACATTGCCCGCCTGATCCTTGTCTGCTTCTTAATTAGTCCTTCCCTCGGGAGGGTCGCACTACAAGCACACGAGGATCAGGTAGCAGCGGCGGGCCATCGGCGTTATTGTTTTTTGACTGTATATTTTTTTGGGCTATGTCACGTGTTCTTTATTGCTTGGATGCGCGTGCTTTGTACGGGGGGGAGGGAGTCTAGCACGTTGGCTATCATGTCGGGTACTGTCGGATTGCTTGTGGGGTGTGGTGGGGGTAGCGCCGTCGGACATGTCTGACATGTCTGCGTGCAGGAGGTTTGGAACAGTTCTGGTTGCGGTATGGAACATGTTGCTAGGGATGGAGGCTAGGGCTGGAGGGATGGCTTCCTTGATCCATGGAAAATCTGCGAGGCGATACATGTTTGCATCAGCTGGAGGTTGAAGGAAGGATATGAAAGATTGGATATAAGAAGGCGACCTGAGAGTCGCTGATGGGCCGGCTAGCCCATTCAGTTTTTGGGTACGAACGAAGACATGTGTCGCTTGTGGGCGGTATACGACTCTGTGACGGACGAAGTATGACAGACAGATTCAGGTTTGCGTGAACGGGGCTACTTGCGTACACGGGATTCCTCAAAACGACTCCCGGGTCTCGCATATGGCGGGTAGCAAATGCGTATCGATATATGTTTGGAATCGAACTGGGTTGTGCTGCGCGTCGCAATATGTTATGTTCCTGCTAGTATTCGCATTCATTGCCTTGATGTCTTCTATCTATGTCTACTGTCTGTTCGGTTCTTGTCACTTTTAGTCATTCTCACAGCGCCCCGTCCCCCTCTTGTCACACAGAACTTGCGTGTTCATAGCCACGCCATTCCCGAGAACAACGCGACCCTGATTAATCCTCCAAAGTAAGCCCTAAGCCCTCGGCAATAATGGCACGCACCGGGCTTGGCAATCACAAGTACACAACGGGCCCCTTGTTTGCTGGGTGTCATCTCGTCCTTTGAGGGGTGGATCAAAGCCGGGTGATGGATGGCCATACTGAAGACAAGTACAGTAGCCACTATCAGACTAGCAAATCTCACTCACCACAGTCCTGCGAGGGGGAGGAAAGATTAAAAGCAAACCACAAAAGGAACTTGGGTTCGGCAATGTGGGATGCGTCCCTCGAGTAGCATTGCGATATCCAGTGCAAAACTATCGCCTTCTAGATCAAACCTCTCCCAAGCTGGAAGTTGATGTCCAACGCCGACGCGCATGCTATTTTCTCTCCTTGACCCATAGGCTACCCGCCAATGTTGAAAATGCAGGAAGTAACTCCCCTTTTTAGGTCACCAGCCGGCGCCCCGCGCCCCCTATCCTTCCCCTCCTGACGCCAACCATGTCCCTTCCCCAATGTCCCATCCCCAATGTCCCATCCCATCTATGGCTCGCCCCAGATCTCGTCAGCGATCTGTCGCACGAGCGCCAGCTTCCTCCTCTGGTCCTCCTCACTGAGCGGGTAGCCGCTCTCGTGTGTGCTGAAACCGCATTGCGGGCTGATGCAGATGCGCTTCAACGCCTCTTCACGCGTCTGGCCGCTCCCCTCGGCGACGTAGTGGGCAGCCTTGTATATCCGCTGCTTGACCTCCTCCTTGTCCTCGAGCTCTCGCAGCTTGGTGCTGATGGCCCCGATGACGACGTACTTGTCCTTGGGCAGGAACTTGAGCGGCTCGAAGCCGCCGGCGCGCTCCGTGTCGTACTCGAGGTAGAAGGTGTTCACATTGAGGTCGGTGAAGAGCTTCTTGGCGATGATGTCGTACGCGCCCTCGGCAAAGTGGCGACCGCCGATGAAGTTGCCGCGGCACAGGTGCACGCCGGTGTGCATGTCTGGCGGGCACTTGCTGGTGCTGTCGTTGTAGAGCGCAATGTACGCATCAAGCAGATCGTCGACCGACCCGATGTTGTCCTTGTCCTCTGTCCATCCCTGGCGGAACTTGTCGGAACAAAAGTCTGGGGAGTACGTAGGCGGCGGAAAATCAGCAACCTGGCCCTGAAGAATGGCAGGAAGACGGGAAGCAAGGAAAACCTACAGGCCAGGCCAGGGTCGTCGAACTGCACATTCCTCAATCCGGCCCTGTACAGCATGTCGAGTTCGGCCTGGTAGACCTTGGCGACGTCCGCGAAGTACTCGGCATCGCTCGCGTACGCCTCCTTTGTGTAGGCCCTGCCTTGCTTGTACCTCATATGGAACCAAGCCTTTTTTCCTCAATAATTAGCCTCCAGCCCCGCGCGGCGCGTTTTACCTGCAGCAGGAACCAGCCCTTACCGGAGTGATCATAGTGAGCTTGGTGTTGCTCCAGTCGCTCCTGGGCACAGCGGCCTGCACCAGCTGCAGCTCGCGGAGGTTTGAGACGGAGACCTGGGCGTCGTGCGCCAGCTTTGAACCGGCGATGACGGAGTCGCCTGGCATGACCTTGCGGTCCTGCTCGATCAAGCTGACCACGTCGGGGTGGTAGAGACGGAACATGCTCGCCTCGGCATCCTGCAGACGGATGGTGCCCTGGAACTCGTCCCACATCAGCCCCCAGAAACGGGTGCGGTTGTACTCGCCGCTCGTGACGGCCTTGAAGCCCAGCTCCTGCTGCATCTTGACCACATTGGCGACGGCTTCCTTCTCAACCGCCGGCAGGCCGGCCTCTTCGGCGCTGATGCCCTTCTCGCGGATGGTTTCGCGCACCTCGAGCAGCTTCTCGGGGCGTAGAAGCGAGCCCATGTGCTCGGCGCGAAAAGGCGGCATTGTGTCCGAAAAAGGGGGGGTTTCTCGGGCTTATTTTTTTCGCCGACAAATTCTCAGCACAACAGAGCGGCGATTGGCAGTCTCCGGCCCTCACCGAGAATGCAGAATGCAAAATGCCTTGAGAAGCGCTCAGGTCGAGGAGAGAGGGACAAGAGTGAGCGAGATGGACGAGCTGACAAGAGCGGGGTTCAATTTCATTTCGACCCTCGAGACCCCGCGATATCGCTACCCACAGGCCGGGTCGCTCGCTGCTGGATCATCTCGGCAGTGCCATTTCTCTACCATACTTGCCACATCCATCAGCCGTGCTGGCGGCGGCATCCCCTGCAACATTGCGAGGGCTCTGCTGGGCTCTGAGCGGGGTGAAGGAGAATTAGTGCAAATGGCAAGAGAGAAAACGCGTGGTGTGCGGGGTAGCTGAGTGGTACTGTACCAAATTCGCAGCATGTGGAACGCTTACCAGATCGCTAACTGAATCAGGCAAAGAGGGTAGCCTCTTATCCACCTAGCTGGGGCCTAGTTCTGAACCTTCCTGCCTTTCTAAGCTCCTACGCACGACTTAATGACAGGGGCTTAAAATAGTAGCATAGAATACCTCTAGATGGCAAACATGAATTGACCTCGTCCGAGTCTCACAGCAGTCTGGTAGTCCTCTCATCAGATGCTGGAACACGACGCAACGGGAAGGAAGCTCACGGCTTCTCGACGATAGGCCTCAAGGCTGTCGTGTGATCTGGCAGGTCCTCGTTGATTCGGTCACTCTACACCCATCGAAGGCAGAAGCGAATAGCAGTTGCAGTTTGTTGTGCTACAGTATGCCTCCTGCGCCGGCCAATGAGCGCATGTGTGAGTGGAAACCGGGCGCTCATTTTTGGCTGATATCAGGCCACCTATAGTTGAACTCGTTCCCTTCTTGACCAACCGACTGCGGCTGATTGCACGCCTCCTCACAAGAAACCCAAAGGCACTACTCTGGCGTTGTTCTTCACAATTCAAAGACAACAGCACCGAGAGCGAGTCAGGACGGACAGACCTCGTATTCGACGAATTTCGTCCAAGCCTCGTATTCGTCCTTTCCTGGTATTTCGTTCACTAACTACCAGTTTCAAGTCGCCTGGGATAATTAGTGACGTCAAGGCAGACGTACAGTTAAAAGGATCTTCGTTGCCTGGATATTACTGCAGGAAACACTCTTTCCTTGTGCGCCAATCTTGGAAAACACATTGCGGATGCTGGTTTACCTTATCTACCTTATCTGAGATAGTGCCTTAGCTACGTGGCGACCCATCGCGGATATCAGACTGGCCGCGCCCGAGTCCAACGCCTTCACAGATCTACCTACCACCTCACCTCAAGCTTCATGAACGTGGCAAATAGTGACGACAAGTACTTCGAGTATGTAAATGGCTGTAACATAGCTTAAGCAGGTAGTGTCAAGGAATGTTCGTTAATCAAGCGTGGGCAGTTACCTATGATACGAACTGCGATTCAACGGATATCACACCTTTCGTGGCCAGCAGCTCGTGGACGAAGTGATCAGACACACAAAAGAAAAGGGAGGGTTCGCTTCTCCAACCAGTTCTCTCAAGTCCATTAGTTGTGATGGAGGTCTTTCTGCGAGGTCTTCCCCCTCACCTTACGGACAGAAGCCTTCAGAGTCAACTAGAGCCGGTTCTGGACAAGCTCAACATCAGATTATACTCGTGCGAAAAGTACAACAGGAAGCCCTATGGCAAAATTACCTTTCTTCATAAGCGGGATGGACTGAAATTTCTTTCGCGGCATGGAGAGGAGGACTTGCCCGCCGACCCAACCCGGTCGCTGTTTTCCCGGCAACCTAAGAAAAGAGCGCGGCTCTTCTTGACGAACAAAGATGTGCTCTGCTCACTCAGCCGCCACGAGCCGAACCCACTTGCTCTGAGAGCGATCGAGCACGAGGCAGACCAGCAGCGAACGCAGGGCAGCAGCACGAAGAAACGCTCGGCGGTCGAGTTGTCCGTCAATGAGCTGAGTTGCGGACATTACTGTTATCTGGACGGGAGGCTCACCTTCATCTCGGAATGGCAGCACCGCGCGCTGGGTTCCGCAAAGTTCGGCAAGCGAAACCTGATTCTCAAGTTTGGCCAGCTTGAAGTCCGCGTCTCCTTCCAGAGCATTATAGAGATGTTGTGGTCCGAGGACGGAAGTGTCGCTGTTACCTTGTCTTCTGTCCCGGCGTTCTTTGGGCCGTCAGAGATCAGCGAAATCCTTGACGCCTCGGACAGTTCAAGCATGCATGCGTTGATAATGCAAGCGTATCTAGAGCTCACTCTAGGCGATTCCCCGCCGCCCGATCAGCGTTTGCGACTTCCGGCACTCGACCGAGAACATGGACGAGTTTCCATGTATTGCTTGGCGTACCGTTTCAAAGTCGCGCAACTGCAGACGCAAAGGGGGCGTGACGAATTCTACGCCAGTTTCCAAAGGGTGAAAGAGACGCAGTTCTTCAACGTCACCAAATACGAACTCCCACAAAAGCGTCCTTCTGACGCGAATCTGCCGCCTTTTAGCGATGCGGTCACCGCTCTCAAAGACGAGCTGGGGGGCTACACTCGCAACAACTCTTTACCGTTTGGGCTGCTATTCTTGCTCCAAGCTCTGGTGCACAATGGGTATCTGCATCCCGCCACCGTGTCCAGCCTCGCGAAGAGGCTCGTCTCGGCGTTTTCCGAGGCGAAGAGGAGGGGCGAGCAACAGCCCGTCTCTGTGGACGCCTTCAAAAAACTTTTCCAGTGGATCAACTTCCCTGCTCCGAATATCGACGACATCACGCAGTTTGAGGCAGACGGCATCATGGATTACCTGGAGTCCGTCGAGGAGGATCTGCGCAAGGGCCGTGCCGTGAGAGAGGAGTTCCACAACGTCCCGAATCTGACACGAATCTTCCGCGCGACAGTGACTCCTACGCAAATAACCCTGCATGGCCCTGAGCCGGAAACCAAGAATCGCGTCCTCCGCAAGTTCCCCGACCACCAAGACTACTTTGTGCGCGTTCAGTTCTGCGACGAGGATGGCCAGGATCTTGCCTTCAGGCCCGAGATTTCTCTCGAGAAGGTCTACCAGCGGTTCAAGTCGGTTCTGGCCAAGGGCATATCCGTTGCCGGGAGGGTCTACGGCTTTCTGGGCTTCTCCCACTCCTCCCTCAGAGCACATTCCATGTGGCTTTCTGCACCCTTTGTCTTTCAAGGCCAGATGCAGTTCGGCCCCGTCATCGTCTCATCCCTCGGAGACTTCCTAAAGATCAAGTCCCCGGCGCGTCGCGCAGCCCGCATCGGCCAGGCTTTCTCGGAGACTCCCTACGCTGTGTCGCTTGAGGAAACGGGGATCATGGCGTCCAAGATGCCTGATGTGACGAACGGCGACAGAATGTTCAGCGACGGCGTGGGCACCATTTCCCAAGGAGCCGTCGACATGGTCTACCAGACCTTGCCCGAGTCGAAGGGGCACCCGACCTGTTTTCAGATTCGTTGGGGCGGCGCAAAGGGGATGCTGTCTCTCGATACTCGCCTAACAGGACTCGAGTTTCGTATCCGCCCTTCCATGGACAAATTCGAGAGCGACGACATAGGCAACCTGGAGATCTGCGACATGGCCTCGAAGCCGATGCCTATGGTTCTCAACCGCCAGCTCATCAAGATCATGGAGGACATGGGCGCGCCAAGCTCGTGGTTCCTCGCGCTTCAGGGCAAAGAGCTCCATCGCCTGCGGTTAGTCACAGCAAACGTGTTCAACACGGCCAGCTTCTTGGAGGCGCAGTTGATTGGCGTCTCGATAAGGCTGCATAGGCTGCTTACCCAGGCGGAGAGGATGGGCGTCGACTACCGCAGAGATGCGTTCCTCCGCAGCATTGTCGAGGCGGTGGTGCTCAAGGAACTCCGGCTCCTGAAGTATAAGGCGCGCATTCCGGTCTCCAAGGGCATTACTTTATTCGGGGTCATGGACGAGACGGGCTATCTCGATGAAGGGGAGGTGTACGTGACCTACGACACGGTAGAGGGCCGCCATAGCGAACCTCCCGGTGCCTGCCCCGTTATTGTGACGCGGTCCCCGGCGTTGCACCCGGGAGATGTGCAGAAAGCCTTCAATCGCATCCCGCCGGAAGGCCATGCATTACGGGCGCTGGACAACTGCATTGTCTTCAGTCAGCGCGGCGAGCGGGACCTCCCCAGCCAGCTTTCCGGGGGCGACCTGGATGGCGACCTCTTCAGCGTAATCTGGGACCCGGACGTTGTCGACTGCACCGAGACTTTCCCCCCGGCCGACTACCCCCGCGTGACACCTCTCGAGTACGACCAGCCGATAGAGACGGCAGACATGGCCAACTTCTTCATCGACTTCATGAAGTCGGACCACGTGGGCGTCATTGCCACGAGACACATGATCCTAGCAGACCGGCAACCCGCAGGAACACGCGACAGGGACTGTGTGAAGCTGGCACAGTTGCACTCGACCGCCGTGGACTTTTCCAAGTCAGGAAGGGCAGTTGAGCTTTCCGAGCTGCCCAAATGCAGCCGATTGAGACCGGATTTGTTTGTGACCCAGTTTCCAAGACCCGATCATTTCAAGCTAACAGTATTTATTCTTCCAGTCTAGCTTCAGGACCCTCGGCCACGATTCACGACAAGTCCGACATCGACCTGGACGAGGATATAGGTAATGACGATGAAGATGACGAACACGGCGAGGAAGGGCCACGACACAAGTTCTACAAGTCTGACAAGATATTGGGCAAGCTCCATCGTGAGGTTGACGAGCGGAAGATTTGGGCAGAGGATGTCAGAAGCGGCAACCTCCCCAGAGGCGCTCCCTTCTGGGACGAGTTCCTCGCTGCGCTCAACCAACGTGTGCGCGCAATCGGTGACATTGAATGGCGGCATCGCTCCGAAGAAGCCAGGCGTATCCGTCTTGCGTAAGGGCCCCCCTCCCCTCCCCAAAAAAGAGTCTCTTTCCCAGCTTTCATGTACCATGCACTAAACCGTCGTGCCTCTAGGTATGAAGACGCGATCGGAGGCGTGATGATGGACTGTTCGCAGCACCCGACCCAACCGCTCAAGGAACTCGAGGTGGTGGTGGGCTTCATCCTGAACAGGAAGGGCGTGCAGACGAGCCGACAGCGGGATCGATCGGTCAAGATCAGGGATGAGTTTGAGCGCATCACCACTTGGATCCTGCAGCAGATGCGTAACCCCGTAACACCACCCAGTGGTGTCACCACAGACCTGGATACTCTGGAGCTATGTCTTGCGTGCGTAAACGTGGCTTGTCTCTCGGAGTTCAACCAGGACATGGGCGGGCAGTATTGGAGCTACCGTACTGCGGCCCGCAACGTCAGAAGCTTCAAAATTGTTGCTGCTTCCGCGCTGTTGCGGGAGCTAGACTTGCTCGAGGGGAATAAGGGCCAAAAATGGACGAAGAGTACGAGTTACTGAGAAACGAATGCTAGGGCTATGGTTCTGTGTTGATTCCTCGCATGTAGAAAAAGGTTGCTTCACGAGTTCTGACCCATCTATCGCTATTTGAGTTTGCAGTCAAAATAATGTCTTGAGGCGTTTCATTCGCCGGGCTTACGCAGAATAGTTACATGGATTGATCGATGCTCATAGAAACGCGTCCACCGCCTCCCAGAACGCTTCTGGACTTTCAGACATGGGCAAATGCCCTGCCATAGGCACGACTTTGAGCTCTGCGCCGTCTTTGCCCAGTAAGTGCTTGAATCCATCCATGGCCTTGACCAGCGCCCCTTTACCGTCTCCTTCTCCCACAACAAACAGGCCAGGAACACAACACTCCTTCATCTCGTCTCTCATGTTGTAGTCCCACAGCGCCTGGCAGCTGAACTTGAACCCTTGCACGTTGTTGGCCGCGACCATGTCCGTCATCCACTGCGCGACGGCCTTCTTGTCCGTCATTGTGTGCGGATGGAACCAGCGCTCAACAGTAAGCCCGGCCAGTTTTCCTATGTCCTCCTCCGCAAGTGCGATCCGCTCCTTCCATGCCTTGGTGTTGGCCTCGCTGCTGGCCACGTTGAAGTCGCATGCTATAAACTTGCTGAGCTTCTGCGGATACTTCAGCGCAAACTTGAGAGTAGTCGCGCCGCCCATCGACACACCAATCAGCGCATGGAGCTTCGGGATGCGCAGGGCCGCAAGTACTTCAGCCAGGTCGTCGGCGAGCAGGTCCAGTGTTGCCGGCACCGGCTCAGCGGAGGACGGGATGGCATGCCGACCACGTGTGTCGTACCGCAAGATGCGCAAATCGGGGCGCTTCGCCTTCAGTATCTTGATAAACTCATCCCACATCTCTAAGGACGTCAGAAGCGAGTTGCAGAAAGCCACGGTTGGCGCGCCCGGTGCCGGATTTCCCTCGAGGCGGTATGGAATCTCCACGCCATCCTGAGTGCCAGTCACAAACGAGCGTATCACTGCTGAAGAGCCGGGCGTCGTGCTCGTCTTGCTGTCTGACGAGGTAAACGCTGCGGAGGCCGGCAGACGGGACAGAGACGACAGATCGCGCGGGGCGGGGCCAAAGACGTAGAACAGCTTGTATTGGCGCCTGGTCTTGTTGGCCACATACTTTCCCCAGACCTCGTCGCGGTACGAGGTGCTGGCCATGGCAGCTTTGTGTTCTGGCCCCTCCAGCCCGTTGTCCTTCGCATAGTCGTGCAGAGCCACAATCTTCTTCTCTGAGGATTCCTCGAGTGACGAGGTCCTCAGGATGCGCGTGCGCAGCCACCCTGGAATCTTGCGCAGCATAGGGATGTGCTCCTCCGTGTACCACTTTTCCGCGGCCTCTTCGGCTTCGGGGGTGTCCGACTTGAGCGAGAGCTCGACAGATACCAACACAGTGCCCTCGGCTTCGTCGTCTGTGTAGTGCTCGATCCGCGCAGGGCGGTTCGTGGGAGAAGCCGAGTGCGCTGAGATTTCGTCGAAGAAATACCGCTTCACGTCGACTTGTCCGATCGTCTCGGCCTCGCGCTGCGATCGGTTCGCCCGGAGGTCGGTGTAAGTCGGGGTCTCAAGGTGCGACATATGTGTGACGTCGTAGGCCGCGAGGAACTCAGGTTGTAGGCCGTCCGTAGCGCGGTAGCGCAGGCCGTTGAGGAATATCTGCGGTAGCCGCAGCCGCGTCGGGCCGTGCTCGTTGTTATACCACTCGTGAAACTGGTCCAGAGACAGCCCCGGCTCGGGCTGCATCGTCACGTACAGCATTCCTGGTGCCATCTCTCCGTCGTCTGCCCTGAAGAAGAAACAAACAGTATCAAGCGATGCGATCCTAGCTTTGAGGTTTCAGCCAGCTGGGCGACTGTAGATGTCAATTGGATCCCCAAAGAAGGATCTAGATGGCATTGACCACCGAAACAAAAGAAAGAAGTCGACTGCAAACATCATGGGCATCGGAATACAGCGGAAGAACAATGGAATGCTACCAAGACCTCGGAGTGACGTCGGAGAGCTAACGACAGTCTCAAACAGCAAATAATTCGGCTTATGCCCCGGCTGCGGGGTTAACTTTACCTTTCGCAGGCAAAGTGTTTTCCCGAAGGTGGGGTTGGCTGCTTTCAGGGGCTAGACCCCGCACACGGATTGCCAGAGGAAGAGCCCTTGAGCTGAATTGATCGCCGCTCAGATGTCATTGAATCGTTTAAAGAACGAAGTAACCGAACGTAAAAAGGTGTGTGCTTGTCTTCATGACGTCTCGCTCAAGTTACGTACCTAATTGGCGGGATAGGCCTGAATTGTGAGTCGTCCCTTCGTAGCATGAGAAACTAAGATAGTTCTGGTTCGCTCAAGGCTATGCCGCTTTGTTGATAGGCTACCTAGTTACCTTATATAGTCTCATGATCAAGTACAACACAAACCTCAAGTTTCCATTGAACGCCCACAGCATATGTACGATACACGTATGTACAACAATCAGCCTCCTGGAGAGAACCTTGCGGGTGCGGTAAGCCACTTTCCAGGAGTATAGACGTATGACACTGTCAACTAAAGTCGAATACAAAGGCACTTACATTAGGTAGAATGCCAAACCAACTCCCCCAAGCACGTGGATGGTCTAGGCCAGTTCTTGGTTAATATATGGGTGGGCATAAAATAAGAGAACACCGACCAATCGGGCGGGATCATCGTGAGTACGATCATTTCATGCAAGGGGCAAGAGCCCGCGCAAACGTATCCGAGAAGCGGGGTCTAACGAAAGTCCTAATTAACGTCGGCGAGAGATTAGGGATTTAGTGAAGCTTGACATATACTCTGGAGGCATATCTCGGTGCCCTAGGCTAAATCAGCGGGCATTTTCTGCCCCATGCTCTCGGACATCCGACTCAAATCTGATTGTTTGAGAATCAGATTGCTGGCAGTTCTGTCTGCTAAAACCAATCAAGTGCCCTCGATTTTCAATCACATCTATTAGTGCCGGTTGATTGAGTGCTTGCGGTCCCGAAACCTGCCCCCATCTCGCTGTTGTCGGGCTCGGTTATGGGAGCTCTGCAGGAACAACCGACCATCTTGGGTACTCAAATTACGTGTGTACTGCAGATGAACATGACCCGCTTGCACCTGGAGATCACTTGTAAAAGCGTGACGATGTTCATGTTCAGAACGATGGACTCGGCAGGTGCGAACAGGGAGAGAGAACAGGAAGCTGCGTTGAAGATCGCGTCCATATCCTCGCCTATGAACATTGCGCTTGCCTGAGCGCCATGGGTGCTGACTGCCTTATCAGTGTCATCGACTCAAAAGCCGTCAATTAAGACAGCCCGCCAGCAGTATCGACGCCCTTCAGCCGTTCCGCTTTCCGAAGATAGTAACGCCGCCAGCAGAAATGGACGCGCAGAACTCCCGTCTGGACAAACAGCCGGCAGGCACCTTTCACGGATAAAGCGCAGCCACGGTCATGTTTATTGTGCGTCTGGTTTCTGTTTATATATCCTCGGGCCATCAACCCACATACCGCCCACCGTCGATCTGGCCCTCGCTCTTCCAACCGCATCCAAGCCTCTTCATTCCTCTTTTCCCGCGCTTGGCAACTTCCACCCTGTCTTCCACGCACTCCACAACGATGGGTCTTGTCAAGATCGCAGCAGTCCTGCTAGCCCTGGGCAAACCTGCCCTCAGCGCGCCAGCCCCTGAGGCCCTCGAGTCTTCGGCGGCTGCCAAATACTGCGACGCCTCCACGGGCATCTGCTACACCGAGTATACCAGCCCAGAGAACATCGCTTTCCGCATCGCCATCCCCGACACCGCCACCGCGGGATCATTCGACATCCTGCTGCAGGTTGTCGCTCCCAAGGCAGTTGGTTGGGCCGGCATTGCGTGGGGTGGCGTCATGGCCAACAACCCCCTGACCGTGGCATGGGCAAACCCGGCCGGTAGCTCGGTGGTTTCCAGTCGTAAGGCGACAAGCCACACCTACCCTACTGCATACCCAGACGCTACCTACACCGTCCTCCCCGGTTCCACATCGAACAGCACCCATTGGACGCTCAATGCGCTCGCCAAGGGGGTCAGCTCTTGGGGTACTACAAAGCTTGACCCGGCTGCCACCGCCGTCTCGCTCGCCTATGCCCAGTCCGCGCAGGCGCCGTCGGAGCCCGCCAATAACGCCAGCCGCTTCAGCATCCACCAGACTAAGGCAAAGTTCTCGGTCGACCTCAGCAGCTGCAAGATTGCCAACTTCACTGCTCTCGTCCAGAAGGCATCGAGCGCGAAGCCTGCCACACTCTAAAGGTGAAATTGGTCTCTGTGACTGATTGTCTCCCAGAGAAAGATAGAAGGGCAGAAAATTTCTAGTTTGGTTATGGTAGATGCGCCTGGCAGGGCAACGAAGGCAGGCGTGTGAAACAGCAAAAGACCCATTCTTTGATATGGCACATGTAGCTTAAGGAACAAACGAACGAACAGGTGGATACTATATACGCTTGAGCAGCTCTCCCGGCTGAAACTTACTGATATGCCTCAAATGCAAGGACGGTGAGATGTTGATGTTCAAGAGCTGCATCGCTGTTATGTATAAAGCGAGAAAATTGCCAACATGTTATTGGAGTTTCTAAAAAATTGTTTTCCATCAACAAGGCAAGATGGCCGAGCGGTCTAAGGCGCCGTGTTCAGGTTCCCCTGAATATCGCGGTCCGAAAGGGCGTGGGTTCGAATCCCACTCTTGTCATGGGTTAGTTTCCTCTCACGGAAACACAATATATTCAGCTTTTTGCATTTTGGCGTTCAGCTCCCCACTCTTCGAAGGGGCGCCTGTTCAAATCCAGATGGCCCCGCGAATGTGTGCGTTTTACTACTTATTGACGTAACTTCTGTAGTATAGCTACGCATACCTTAATCCCATCGTCTGGAATAGTATATGTTGGAGAGAGTCCCTGAGACGACGGAAACAACGTACCATATATATAAATTATCGTACCTAAGCTTCACTTGTCCTCGACACTTATATAAGAGAAGTCAACGGATTTCCTAAGGCATTGCCAACACTGCAAGTAAAGTTCTTCAACTAATAGCCAAGTCCTTATCGAAGTCCCATCCTCTCAAGATCACCGCTTTAGCGTGCCTCTTCTGAGAGAGAAATCAAAAGGCTCCTGTATCTGTCACAGAGGCAATCGGCAGCTACACTAATGAGCCGCGGCTCCATTCAACAGGATATAAGTGAGCGAAGTTGCTCTTATTCTTCCCGGACTGCACTGTACACCTCCGTAATAGACAGTATTGCAACCGCGAGACCAGGTTGCGCTGCTACTGCCGTGATATCACTAGGAGCTATATACTCAAGATCGTGCTAATAAGGAGGATGCTACTGATTCAACGACTGTGATATTCAGGGCACTGACGTTGAGATGCTCATTTAATATGAAACTGATGAGGCACGTAGCTTGTTCAGGTCATGTTCAGCTCCATTCGATACTATCCCAAAGACTCGGAAAGGACTAAATAGTCCAAAATGCAGAATCAATGAGATCCTAGGAGTTATACAAACAGAGGATGCAATAATTAGATATGGAACGTAGAACTGTCAAGCGTTCTTTTGGTTGCTTGACTCTTCGTCTGCGCAAGTAAATGATGCCTTGCACCAATGACTGAGTGCCCAGGTACCTCTGTACAACTTGGAGCTCACTTCATAAGTTAAGGTAGATACCAGATGGCGAATGACGGAAGGTAAAGAAGCTCTATAAAAAGCTTCTATGTTTGGGACGGACGGCTGCCATCCGTCAGCACCGGTAACTCTCTGAAGCCCAGGGTAGCAGCGGCGGTTTATGGGCGGGTGGTCATGCTTAATAGGGGTCTGCCGAAATGCGCAATAAACTCAACCTTCAAATAAATCAATCCTTCTTTAAAGGCATGTTTCTTACTGGCTGCGCGGCCGCGCACGACCGAAATGGTCGTATTAGGCAAAAACGACGGTCGGTTGCCAGGATGCCGTGTGAAAAGTCAGTAGTGGTCTACGACTGCCGTGTGCCGGGTGCTGGTTGAGAAACTTCGAGTTATTTAAGCTATCTCCAGCCCTAGTTTAACCATCCCCAAAAAATATACTCGGCAGCGACTTTGCGCCCTTTCGATCCTGAATCATGTATCTGTCTGCGGTAGCCACTGTTCTCAGCCTCGCCATGCAGGCGTCGGCTCACGGCCTGGTCCTGAAGCCCGCGACGCGCGAACCAGGCGATGCAACTGCTGCCGTTTGCGGAAAGACCATGGTAAACTTCTACAAGGCCGACAACACCTCCTACCCGGAAGCTCTGCTGCGAGCCAATCCAAAGGGGCTGACGGACGGATACGACGCCAAGAAGTGCAATCTGTGGATGTGCAGGGGCTACCAGTTCGCCGACAACAAGGCCAACGTGCAAAAGTATAAGCCCGGCGACGTGATTGACATGGAGGTTTACATTCGGATACCGCACAAGGGCTACGCCAACGTCAGCGTTGTGGATACCACCACCAACACCGTCATCGGCGCCCCCTTGATTGCCTGGCCCGACAACTACGCCGCGACCAACCACCCGCCTGCCAACCAGACCAAGTTCAGCGTCAAGGTGCCGGAGTTGGGTGGTAAATGCACCGAGGCTGGCATTTGCGTATGTTTGCTCCATGCCCCCTCTCATTTCTTCGGGTGAAGCAGTGAGCAATAGCTAACATCTTCTTGCAGGTCATTCAGTGGTACTGGCTTGGTGCAGGCCAAACATATGAGTCGTGCGTCGACTTCACTGTCCCCGCGGCCAGCTCTGCTGTTCGAGGCCGGGCGTGGTACTAGAGCTCATACTGAGATATGTTATTCGTTTGGGAATGGCCAAGCAACTTCTCGGTTATCATTGAATGAATGGCCATATTGCAGATAGATGGTGTAATTATGAAAAGAATATATGTAAAGACCGCCTCGCCAAAGACTCATGTGAAGATCCAACCCATTCGCTGCTTTTGTAAGTGTCGTGCGGAAACATTAGATGAGACCTAGTGTAACGGTCATAATTGCATGGATCTGCGCACGCACTTGCTTCGGAGCTCTTCAGCAAAACTAACAAAGAAAGCGCATTTCTCATTTCAATGAACTCTCTCTTTTTTTTGTCTGCCTGCTTTGTGGGCGTCAAACTCTTGCGATGGCTTGCATTGAAAATGCTTGATTCTTTGCTTTGGATTCACCAGCCCGTAGGCGCCCACGGCACAGCCCCAAGCCCGTGGGGAAGCAATGCGGGCCACTCGACCGTGAGTCTGTGAGGCGATCTTAAACTTGAAGACAAGGCCCTGTCCTGGAGATCCACGCTCGTTTCACGTTTCGCTCCTTCCCTGGTGAGGCACCTTACGTACTTTGCGACGTCATAAAAAGGTCGCTTCTTGCAGCACATCAGCAGATTGCAGTTGCAACTAACATCCATATCTTTCATTTCGATCACTGAAACCGGCCCGCGAGGGCCATTATTGTCGACCTCTGTATTCCGAATGTTGATTCCTTGAAGGTTATCGACAACATGTTTGGGACTCCAAACTGCACGATCGTTCCCAAGGAAGTCGCCAGCGATGCTGGTATCGCTGGTGAAGGGGTAAGTCGCAATGCGTGGGGACGAATGTACAGCATGTGGACACAACCAGGGCAGCTTCATTAGTACATCAAAGCTCACAGCGACTGCTTCAGGTCCTACTCTCATTCATCGTCACGGCAGGGCTGGCGCTGGTAATGAGCGCCACCCTGGTGCTGCAGGAATTTCGGCAATCCACCAAACCGAGCACAATCCGGCGGAAGCTCATCAACGGCTACTCGGACCAGCAGATCATAGTGGGCATCGGGATCCAGAGCGTGGGGCTGGCTAAGGTAGACACGCTCGTCCCGTACCACTTCTTCATCATCTGGATGCTGTCGCTGCTGTCGATGGCAACACACAATGCAACACTCCTGACCCTCGTCCGCGATTTCCGAAGGGACTGGGTGCTCCGCTGGCTGCGGCAGTTCCTCATGTTTGTCAACCTCGTGCTGTCATGCGTGTACGGCGTGTTTGTGCTGCAGAGCAAGATCAAGGGGCTGCCCAACACGCTGCCCATCGGCTGCGTCTGGACGCTGCCAGACTCGAACAGCTCCGGGGTCGGCAGCTTTCTCGACTACATCGGGACCATCATTACGATTGCCGGTAACTGTGTGGTTTTTGGCCTGGCGACATGGTACCTCCACAGCCGCGAGCAAAGGTTCTACAAGATCATCCAGCTGGTGGGCATGATTCTCATGGCCAGCATTGCGATAGGTAGGTGGGCCCTCGAGACAGAGGCTGCAGACACTATGTTCACAGATGCCATGCTTACATCAGCACAATCAGGGGCGACTATCCGAGTACTCCTTCTCTCACAAGCCTTTGGCAACCCCGATGTCGCATTGGGCGATCAGGGCGAGAAGAGCTGGAGCTTCGGACAAGTGCTGTCGATACTTATGCTCATCCTCCCCGGAATTTCAGCCGTCGAAATTCTCAGGGGTGAAATCGAGGTGACGCCGCTTCCGGAAGACAGCTTCATGCAGCCCCTCTTCGAAGGTCAACTGCTTGACAACCCAAAGATTATAAACAGATATTAGCGTTGACACCGACGCCTCGAAGGAATGTGCCTACCTACTTTACAAACGTCAGGGATAGTTTACGTCTTGGAGAAAGCATCGATACCCATTAGTCACTATTTAGTTCCAATACAGATCGCTGAGGGTCGTTCTTTTCCCTCTCTTGATAGGGAACCCTGTGATGGCTTGGTAGGGGTGGGCTGGATTGTGAAAATCTGCCAAAACTCGGGTTACTACCCTGCAACCTACCGCTTTCCCCAGTCCGAGTTGGTGGTGGTGGGTTAATACCCGGAGTGGATCGCCATAAACGGAATGGAGTCCGCGACGCCAAGTCAGCGGCCAATCGTGTACTTATTGCCGACTGTTCCGCCATGCACAACAACAAGGATAGAGGAATGTGACACTCAATCCCAGCCAGATCGACAATCGACAGCTCCGGGTATCACGACCCACTCATGCATAGCAGAGCTGCCAATTGAATTTGCGTCAGACAGACGCTCTCAGTCTAAGTGAAGTGTTCTTCAGCATGAGTGACACACCTGTGGAGTCGGAGACGAGAAGTGATGGAGCACACGATGCCAGTGTGGTGGCCGAAGAGTTGCCGGCTAGTTTATTAGAAGTCGCGACCGACAACTCTAGTGTGCGTTGCCCCTGCTTTGCATCAACCGACCGACTCATCGAAGGTTCTAACGATTGGTCGGCATTATGAAGAATGGCGAGGAGGATTGGGTATTGGCATCTCTTTTCGGTCAGTGCCGTTGGCAAGAACTCAGTGTGTTCTTTGTCAAAAATATCAGAGACTGATGTGCGAAGGGATTCATCGACCTCGGTGCGGTCGAGCATCTACCGTTTCTTGACGGAGAACGGGCGGACGTATCATGCGTTTCACTCTGGGAAATATCTCCTCCCCAACGATGAGTCGGAGCAAGACAGGCTCGGTATGTGTGTGTCTCGCTCAACTTGTTACGATTGCCCATGCTTAGAGAAGCTGCCAGATCTGCAACACCATTCATTCAAGATAATGATGGACGGAAAACTGCATTTTGCACCCCTCACGCGGCCCAAACGTGTCCTCGATATTGGAACCGGCACCGGCATATGGGCGGTTGAGTTTGCTCAGGAGTACAGGGAGGCATCGGTAATCGGGACCGATCTCAGTCCCATCCAGCCAGACTAGTAAGACAACTCCTGTTTCCTAGGAGATCATTTAACCGGTGAGACGGATTCATGTTGGGGAGGGAAAGGAGGTGGCACTAAACTCTGGTAACTAGCGTCCCGCCAAATTGCCGCTTCGAGATAAGCGACGCAGAAGAGGATGACTGGGGCTTCGACAGCGACCACAAATTCGACTACATCCGCGCGCGAGCACTCGTAACGTCGTGCATGGACGGGCGAGCGATGATGCGCAGGGCATTCGACAACCTGGAGCCAGGCGGCTACTTTGAGCTGCAAGACCCCTGCCTGCCGATGCGGTGCGACGACGGGACGCTCGATGGCACCGCACTGGCTGAGTGGAACCGGCTTCTGGTCGACGGCATGTTGCGGATCGGGAAGGATCTGAGGGACAACGTCAAGTGGGGCAGCTACATGCGCGAAGTCGGTTTCGTCGACGTTGTCGAGACGCACGCCGCATGTGCTTTCAACACGTGGCCCAAGGGCGAGAAGAACAAACTGCTTGGCGCCTTGTCGCTGCAGAATTTGCTGGAGGGTGTAGACTCCATGGGGCGAGCCGTGTTTACCAGGGTTTTGGGCTGGTCGGCAGACCGCCTTGATGAGTTTCTCGAGCGTGTCAAGAACGACCTGCGCAACAAGCGGATTCATGTCTACTGTGGAGTGTATTTTGTTCATGGACGAAAGCCTCTGGTATAGCGGCTTGTTTGGACGTGCCTTATTGTCATGTAATTACATAAGAAATACGGGGCTCTTGGTGTGAAATAGAAGAGCCTCCGTCACGGGTTGAGGGTGACCTTTCGTACTCGCCCAAACCCACTATTAATTCGCACTCTGTCGGATTGTTATCCCCTCTGGTTGCTACACATCTTAGGTACCTTACCATAGGTAAATTACCGCCGCTTCTGTTACGACAAAGTCCTCTGATGTCACGCCGTCAGGCCAAGCCGCTCACCCGCGTAGCGGCCCTCGCGGATGGGCCTCCACCAATCAGGGTTTTCAACATACCAGCGCACCGTGTCCTCCAGTCCGTCCTCAAAGCTCCGGCTCGGGTGCCAGCCGAGTTCGGTTTCCGCCTTGCCCGGGTCGATCGCGTACCGCCGGTCGTGGCCCGGGCGGTCTGCAACGAAGCCAATGAGCCTCGCGTGCGGTCCCCCGTCAGGCCGCAAACGGTCGAGAATTGCGCAGATGGTCTGCACCACCGAGATGTTACTGCGCACTGAGCGCCCACCCAACAGGTATGTCTCTCCTGGACGACCTTTTTCCAACGTCGCCACGAGAGCACGGGCGTGGTCCTCGACGTGAATCCAATCGCGCTCGTTTAGGCCATCGCCATAAACTGCTAGCGCCTTCCCCGAGATCGCGTTGAGAATCTGCAGCGGAATCAACTTTTCCGGAAACTGTCGAGGGCCGTAGTTACTTAAGTTTACTTTTGTTATTCAAAGTCCACTCAAGTCCAATTGTTGAGGTAAGGTGGAAGTCTGTTTACTTGGAGCAGTTGGTGACAACCACGGGAAGCCCGTATGTGTGGTGCCAGGCCCGCGCGAGGTGATCAGAAGCCGCCTTGGAGGCCGAATACGGCGAGCGGGGATTGTAGCAGCTTTGTTCCGTGAAAAAGCCGTCCCCCAGCGGCAAGGAGCCGTAGACCTCGTCAGTGGAGACATGCAGTAAGCGGAAGTTCTCCTTCTCCGGGCCGGTCAGCTCTGCCATGTAGTAGGCGCGCGCTGCCTCCAGCATGACCTGGGTCCCGAGCACGTTAGTCCAGATAAAGGCCGCCGGACCGGTGATGGAGCGGTCGACGTGGCTTTCGGCGGCGAGGTGGATCACTGCTTCCGGGCGGAAGTTGGCGAAGAGTTCGGCCGCCAGCTCAGGGTTGCAGATGTCGCCATGCACGAGACGGTGGCGCGAATGGCCGTCAAGCGGCTTCAGCGACGCCGGGTTTGCCGCATAGGTCAACGCGTCGAGCGTTAGTACGTCATGCCCAAGATCGAGAACAAGATGCAGGACCAATGCGGAGCCGATGAAGCCGCAGCCGCCCGTGACGAGAATGCGCATCGGGACAAGTGCTCTGTGCAGTCTCTTGAATGTGTGATGACAGCTCCGAGAACAACGGAGCGGCCTTTCTATCTCCAGGATCCCGATGTAAACCGCACTGCCCGTAGCGGCCGAAAGTGGGGGCGCAGCGCAGCTCAAACGCGCTCTGGGTTGCACGCGTCTGACAAGGGCCAATCCAGAAAGGGATCAGTGAATGAAGGTAAATATTATTACAGACGAGCGGTACCGAGAACATGTCCTTTGTTCCGCTCACAGTACGGGCAATTTAGCGTTCTGAGACAGGCTCGGATTTCTCAGGCGCCTGTTGGGCTTCAACAAGCAACGCGACTGTCACTGGCGCATCGCCTGTTGTCGATTATGGAGGCCTATAGTTGACACTGTCGTTTTTCAACTTTTAACCAATCGGAACTCGACCCGGTTCTGCTAGCCTTCACCGTATATAGAGACTTTAAGTCGTAACGGACCATATAAAGTACCTAAAATACTAGGGATCTTAGTTTAGAAAGACTTAAACGCTATAAGCGTTACTTATAAGCAGGTTATAGTGGTAAAAAGTGCTTAATAAACGCTTACTAACGCGGTCGCGGCGTTACTTAAGTAGCCTAGCTAATGCTAGTGTTAAGTTCCATAGGTTAAGCTAAGGTGCCTATTAAGAACGCGCGTTATAGCATCACTTCTTTCCACATAGCTAGCGTTACTCTTTTCTATATGGCGTTACTTCTTTTTATACAGCGTTACTTCTTTTTACACGGCGTTACTTCTTTCTATATAGCCAGCGTTATTTCTTTTTATATAATTAGCGTTCTTTCCACACGATATTACTTCTATATAACGTTACTTTTATATAACGTCGCTTCTTTTTATAATGTTAATATTAGTATTTATATTATAAGGTATATTAAGGCGCTTATTAATAACGCTTATAAACTGTTAACTAACGTGTTTAGTATTATATCTTCTTATATTACCTTTTTTCGGCTCTTATATACTCTTTATATTTAATTATCGAACTACTTCATAAGTTAGCTTCTTAAAGCTATATAATAATAGACTCTTTACCATATAATTCCATAATAAGTTTAAAGCCAACTTTAAGCTCACCGGCTAAAGTAAGCTTAATGTGACAAGTAAGCCTGTAAGTAAATAACTTACTAAAGGGCAGAAGTAGAAAAGGCTCTTCGTTAAAGTGGAAAGAATAGTAAAGACTAGAGGTATAAGATAAGTAGTGGAAGTGGTGCAAGGTAAGTAAAGGAAGTCAATGTGGTTCTTTATATATTGAAAGCTGTAGATTCCATGGGCTTCCATTTAGCCCGCTGCTAACGTGTTCTTAGCTGATCGCTAACGTGTAATGGTGATCATTAACGTATAGATCTGGCTACGTATAGTTAATTATGCATGTGGCCGATTATTAACGTGTGAACTTAACCACATATGATTAATATTAACGTATAAACTTTATAATAATTACACATAGACTACAGTCCACGCATAATATAATGTTATAATTATATTATGATTACGTAATATACGTATATATAATATTCGTCATATATTAACTTAAAGTTATAATGGTTATAATGATTTATAATGGCTTATAATGGTTATAATGACTATAACAGTTAGATAATCTTTTTATCTTATATGTGGAATAGGTTATATAATAGGCATAGCGCTAGCTCCAGCTAAGTAGCGTAGTATATATGCTTATATCCCCTTGTAATCTAAGTATGGTAGTAGTTAGATTATTTTATAAGTATATTATAGTCTTTCCTTATCTCTATCCTCATTAAAAACCTTGCGAGCCTCTCTTTAAATGCGCATCATAAGGAAAAGAGTAATAAAGTATTTCATATTATATATTATATATTATATATTATCTTATATTATATATATATTATATTATATATTATATTATATATTATATATTATATTATTTTATATTTTATATTTTATATATTATATTATATTTTATATATTATATTATATTATTTTTATTATTATTATAGTATATTATAGAACCTTATATTTTTATATTATTATATATAGGCTCTTCATTAAAGTATGCCTTATATAGCATTATATTATTTAGAGCTTTATAAGGGGTTTTGTTATATATATAGCAAGTTGTTAAAAGCGCTTCACCTTATAGGTATATAAGTAATTTAAAAGTATTGAATAAAGACCTCACTTTATTTAATAAAGTTAAGTTTATTCTTTCTATTAGGCTATTAAGCTCTTATATATATAGTGGTGTAGTATAGTAGGTAATTCTAAACTTATTAAAGCTTATTTTAAACTACTTATTCACGTATTCAGTGCCATTATCTATAAAGAATTCCCTTATTCTTTTTTTATTATTATTATTTTCCACCTTATTTTTATAAGTATTAAAGGCCTAGTATGCCTTATCTTTATACCTTAGTAATATTACCTTAAGATATCTAGTTTTCTTTTTTAAGAAGGTTATATAATATTTATATTTATTATATATAGTTAAGGGTATATAAATCATTAATATTATTATATATGCGTTAAAGTATATTAATACTTGTAGTATTTAGTGATACCTTTCTCACATATTTTTTCTCCTTAAATAACAAGCATATAAGGTACTTATATAGCTTAAAGCTATTTATTTCTTCTTATGTTATAAGTATTTTTATGCCTTTCAGTATTATTATTAAGGAATCTATGCCGAGATATTCCAGCTTATAGTACTACTTTAGTGTCTTATTATTATTTATATCCTTAAGGATATTTGCTATTTTATCTGCTGTAATAGTTTCTTAAGTTATAGTATTATTTTAGATTATATTATTCTTTTAAGTTATAGTATTCCTTTTTATAGCTAACATCATGTCATTATATATTACCTTAATGGGTAAGTAATATAAGCTATTCCTTTTATATTCTTTAAATAATAAAGTGTTATTTATTTTATTTAGCAATATTACTTGCCCTTTATTATTATTGAACGTTATAAGTATATTTTTCATCTTATTAGTAGACAATAGGTTAATACCTAGTTTTAAGATATAAAACACGTTCTATATTATTTTAACATAGCTTATATCTTTAAACCTTATAAGGATATTTCCTTAGCCTTTAACCATTATAGTATTTACTTTTTCCTAGCTTACGATCTTATTTATTTCTTTATATATTCTAAAGTATGATTTATCATAGACCGTATCCACAGTAGCCGCACTATTAAGTATAAATTAACTTGATATAGGTATATTCTTTAAACTAGGTACATTCTGATCCTTAAAAGCTATAGTCTTATATATCTTTTCTTTCTCCCTTATTTCCTATGCTCTTCTTAAACTAATTAGTTCATTATTAGTGAACGGCTTTACTTACAGGGTATATATATAGTTATGGGTATAGGTATAAGTATAGGTATAGTTTTTATTACTTACCTTAAGCAAATTCTCTTTTTCTTTATCATATATATCCATGAGGTCATAGTCGGCGTTATTATTCAGATTAACGATAGTAATATCGATTTCTTCCTCTTATAAACTAGCATTTCTGCTGTTATTTCTGGTATTTTTACTAGTATTAGTATTAGTATTAGATTTATTATCTGAATTAAGGGTTTCCTTCAAGGCTAAAATAAGAGTCATTTAACGTTGCTCTCTTTTCTCCCTCTTATGGTCCTTTGGTTGGTCTTCCTTAACCTTAGTAGAATCTACTTAGCTTTTTAAAGCTAGTTTTAGGTTTAGAAACTAATAAATATCTGAAGTATAGCCAGTCTTTTTGCAATTTTTATAATATTTAACTCCTTTATTAGCGTTTTCCTAAGATTTTAATACCTTATTAAGTAGATTTTTATTCTTACCTCCTAACTTTATTTTAATGTATTAGATACTATCTTTTTCCTTATCTCTAAACTTATTAATAAGGCTAGAAAATAAAGTTTCAATGGTATAAGCCTTAGGATCCTTTCTTAAGGACTGAATAATCCTAAAGATAAAGCTTTTATAGTCCTAGCTAAGGTTATAAAGTACCCAAGCCATTATAATGGTTGTGGGTAGTTAGATTTCATGGGTATAAAGGTTATCTATAAGTTCTTTAACTTTATTTAGGTAGTTTTCCACAGAATTAAAGTCTTTAAGGCTAGTATTAAAGAACTCCTTGCAAATTAGGAATTTAATAGTAAAGCCCTTTAGGTTATACATATACTTCACCCTATTCCAAGCCTTTTAGGCTATAGGTTGATGCTAGATATGAAGAAGGGACCCGTCTTTACAAAGTAACTTTATAATAAATAAGGCTTTTTAATCCTTTTTAGGAGTTAAGCTTTTTAAAGCCATATCATCCTTAATGAGGGTAGCCTCTATACGTATAGCCTATATAATATAATTTACTCCTCCCTTTAGTTTAAGTATAGTTATCCTATCGATAAATGATATAGTTATTTGTTAAGTGAAGTATATTATATAACACTTAACGATATCTTAGCTAATAAGTCTTGTATAAAGGTATGGTTTACTCCATTAAATAAAGCGTATTTAAAAGTATATTCCAGCCTTTAAGCCAGGCTTATAACCTGTGAGAAGTAAGCCTATAGGTAAATAACTTACTAAAGTATAGAAGTGGAAAAGGCTCTTCATTAAAGTGGAAAGAATGGCAAAGACTAAAGGTATAAAGTAAGTAGTAGAAGTGGTGCAAGGTAAGTAGAGGAAGTCATAATGTATGTAGTAGGTAAAGACTTATGTATTTTAATAGCTAAGCTATACTACTTAGAAGGATATATAATGCTTTATATATTAGAAGCTATAGATTCCATGGGCTTCCATTTAGCCCGCTGCTAACGTGTTCTTAGCCGATCGCTAACGTGTAATGGTGATCATTAACGTATAGATCTAGCCACGTATAGTTAATCGTGCATGTGGCTGATCATTAACATATGGACTTAGCCATATGTGATTAATATTAACGTATAAACTTTATAATGATTACGTATAAACTATAGTTTACAGGTAATATAACATTATAACTATGTTATAATTACGTAATATACGTATATATAATATTCGTTATATATTAACTTAAAGTTATAATGGTTATAATAGTTTATAACGGCTTATAATAATTGTAATAGCTATAATAGTCAGCTAACCTTTTTATCCTGTATGTAAAATGGGCTGTATAGTAGGCACAGCGCTAGCTCCAGTTAAGTAGTGCAGTATATATGCTTATACTTAAATACTAAACTACTTCGAAGATCCTAAAGTTAACAGCTGAAGTATATACTTATTAACGCGTTAATAATATTATATCTTCTTATATTACGTTTTTTTAACTCTTACATGCTTTTTATATTTAATTATTGAACTGCTTTATAAGCTAGCTTCTTAAGGCTATATAATAATGGACTCTTTACCTTATAGTCTTATAATAAGCTTTATAAAAAGTTTAAATATCTTACATCTTATCTTTTACACTTTAAACTCGTAATAATTTAACAATTATTAAAAATCTCTTTTACACTATATATTTACTTATTCTTAACCTTATATAACTAATTAATTATAATGCTTCATAAGTAAAATAAGCTTAAAAAGGCTTTAGCTACTACCTTAAAGTTGATTTAAGTTATATATTTATAAGCGCTATTGTAAGGTACGCCCCAGTTATTAATGTTAATAACCCATTAACTAACACGTTAATAGCATTACTCTTTACCTTATAATCTTTTAATAAGCCCGGTAAAAAGTTTTAATATCCTATATCTTATCTTTTATACTTTAAACTTAAAGTAGTTTAACTACTATTAAAGATCTCTTATACATTATATATTTACTTATTTTTAACCTTATATAATTAACTAACTATAATGCTTCGTAAATAGAATAAGCCTTATAAGTAGAATAAGCTTAAAAAGTCCTTAATTACCCCCTTAAAGTCAACTTAAGCTACGCACTTATAAGCGCTATTATAAGGCCTCTTTATAAATATAATTATAAAGTTTAATTAGCATTAAACTCGTTATGAGCTAATAGTTGAAAAGATAAACCTTAATAGCCTTAGACAACCTATAACACCTTATAAGTAGCTTGCTTAAATAATGAATTATTACGTTAATAAAGTAATAGTACGCGTTAGCTATTAACGTTAATAACCCGTTAACTAATGCGTTTATAATGTTACTTTTTACCTTTTAGTCCCTTAATAAGCCTTATAATAAATATAAACTCCTTTCTAAAGCTAACTTAAGTCACGTACTTATAATCATTACCATAAAGCATATGCTAGCTATTAACGCTAATAACCCGCTAATTAACGCGTTAATAACGTCACTCTTTACTTTATAGTCCCTTAATAAGCTTTATAATAAATATAAATACCCATCTCTGAAGTTGACTTAAGCTACATACTTATAATCACTACCATAAGGTATACTTATAATCACTGTTATAAGGTATATTTATAGTTAGTACTAATAAATTATTAACTAACGCGTTTATAGCTTTAAAGATTACTTTTAAATACCACCCTAAAGTTAACTCTTTAAAAGAGCTTAAAAACTATATACTTATGATTACTACTATAAAGTATACTTATAGTTAGTATTAATAAACCATTAATTAACGCGTTTATAGCTTTAAAAATCACTCTTAAATACCGCCTCGAAGTTGACTCCTTAAGGGAGCTTAAAGACTATAACGTTATAATTAATAGTTAAGGTTTAATTATATTTTATTAAGACTAAAGCTAGTAATAATGCTAATAATAGTATACTATTTATATTATTTAGCCGTAAACGCGCTATTAAGCTAAAGATGATTAATATTACTTTAGAAACTAAGAAACTAACCGGTAAGCATAAAGTTATAAAAAAGATTATTAATATAAAGATGAGAATAATAACTCTCTCCTTATAAATTATAGTGTATTTAGCGAGAGCTTAATGAAATTAGTTAAGGAAGTTAAAACTATATTATTAAAGAACATTATCCTTACACCCTTATGAAGAATAAATCTTAATGGGTGTAAAGAATAGTAATAATATAAAGGGTAATAGCTTAAGTAAAGAAGTTAAAGGAGCTAAAAGGAATTTAATTACCTTGATAGTTATTAACGTTACCGTTAGTGAAAAAGAGGCATTACCATTTAAATTATCCGAGTTTAATAATGTCATTACCTTTAAACTAGTCATTAACATTATTATTAATAAAAAAGAAGTATTGCTATTTAAATTATTCGAGTTTAATAACGTCATTACTTTTAAACTAATCATTAATATTATCATTAGCGGAAAAGGGGTATCACTATTTAAATTATCCGAGTTTAATAACGTTATTACCTTTAAACTAATCATTAATGTTATCATTAGTAAAAAGGAGGTATCGCCATTTAAATTATTTAAGTTTAATAACGTCGTTACCTTTAAACTAGCTATATAGTAAGAGGCTATATATAGTAACGAGGAGATAAACATAATGTAAAGCTTTTTATTATAATACTAATAATAATAATATGCCCTTTACACTATTTAACTATAAATACGCTATTAAGCTTAAAACTTACTTAAAATCCATTATATAATTTAATAAAAAGCTATACTTAAATAACTTAATCTCGCACTTATTTATAAGTAAAGTGATAAAGTACTTTTATATTGCTTTAAATACTTATATAAATTGATAAACTATACTAAACATTAATAAATATAATATACTTATCGTGCTTATTTCGATATGAATATTATTAATGTTAAAAGTAAATTAATCTAATATTATAAAGACTTATTATTAAAGAGTTTATAATATAAGACTTCTTAATTAGCTTCTTAAAATTAAGCTTTTAATACCTTTAAGAGCGAGTTTTCCTTCTTAAAGCAAACTCGCTTAAGTTCCCTTTTTATAATGAGAAGTTACAAACTTAGCTTATTAACATTACTTACTATAATGCTTAGCTTAAGTAATATTATATTATATTAATAAACTTATACCATTAAACCACGTTAAATGCTTTAATTACCAATATATTTATATAAATTCTTATAAAGATATACTCGTTAAAAAAGTAAAAGCATTATAAACTCTTATTATAATCTTTAATAAACTTATATATTAATAACGGTTAAAGATTAAGAAATATTATAAAGAAGTTTAAGTTAAAGATTAGTTTAGAACTTAAGACTGCTATCATAAGGTATACTTATTAGCGTGCTTATAACGTTACTTCTTTTTATACTTTATTTCTTTAACTCTTACATATATATTATACCTAAGTATTAAGCTACCTTATAAGCTAGCTCCTTAAAGCTCCTTAAGGTTATATAATAGCATTAATACTTTTAAGCATCCTTTAAAGGCTCTCTTATATATATATTACTGGTTCCTTTATTTCTTTATAACATAATAAATAAAAAATATTATATATATATATATTTATATCGATAATTCATAATAATAATTATAACTCACTTAATTTAATAGGATAAAGGCCCCGAAGAATTCGAATTATTATAAAGACTTCTATCTTTAGTTCGATAGTTTATAATAATAGTTATAGCTTATTTAATTTAATAAAATAAAGGCTCCGAAGAATTTAAATTATTATAAAGACCTATACTTTTAGTTTAACAGTTTATAATAATAGTTATAGCACGCTTAATTTAATAAAATGAAGGCTTTAAAGAATTCAGATTATTATAATAATATTATATAAAAAGTAATATAATATTATTACATTTAAATTATTAAGTTATATTAACATAATTCTAAAATAGAATTATAAAGAAAGTAAGAGTAAAATACTATTATACGTAATAACTTTAATAAGTAAACATAATACCTCTTATATTTAATTAAAAGAGCTATATTAAAAGAAAGGTGTATAATACGATAAAGCCTTTAACATTTAATCACCGACTGAGTAAGCGTAAAGTAATGATTAAAAAGACTAAAGAAAGAAAGTAATAAGTTACTTTATCATGATAAGGGAGCTACTTTATACTTTTTAAATAGGTCCTTATAATTAAGACTCCCTTACCCGTAAAGCTTTAAGAGTACTTATAATGGCGGAACGAAGTAATAACGTAACGAAGTAATGACGAAATGAAATAACGGCGATGAGAGCCTTATATTCGCGCTTAACTTTATACTAATTAAGCTAAATATTTAAGTTTGTATTAAGATTATATTTATACTTATAAGACTTAAAGCTACTTAATAGTATTTAAGTACCTTATATATTATTAAAAGCTTATTACGAAACTCAAGTTTAATGAGCGTTATTACCATTAAGTTAAATAATAACTTTACAAATAGATATACTAATTTAAAAAATAGCAATGACTTAATAGCACTTATTATTAAAACGGCGTTTTTAATAAAGTTAAATGTAATTAAAACTAATGTCGATGGTATAAGTAACTATCTTAATAAGTAAAAATAAAGAAAACTTAACGACATTTAATATTAAAAACGGCCTTCTTTTTACCCTTATCGAAAACATTTTAAAAATAAACCTAGCGTTAAATAAAATAACTTTATACCTTTTTTATTTATCTTAAAATACCTATTATAATAAAGACTATAATTATAAGGAGGGTAATATTAATAAAGGCTTTAATATTCTTTATAGCTTACTTTAATCTTTTTACTCTTAATTTCCCGATATGTAATATATATTATCGATATAAAATCTAGCTGCTTAAAGGTACTCGATTAATTACTACTATTATTAATAATAATTTAAGTCTCTTTTAAATTATGAGCGATAATTAGCCTCCATATAAGCTTACTTATAAGGCTTTATTAGCGGGGAGTAAGTAAAGCCTTTTAACTTTAAGGTTAATAAAGGTAACATTAACTGAAAGCAGTGTAAAGGTTTTAACGCGTACCTTAACATTAAGAGCAATAAGATTTTAAAGCCCATAAGAAGTATAAAGCTTAAAGTCGGATAATTAGTAAAGAGCTCTTTATAATTTAATATACTTTTATAATATTAAGTTTTATTAACGGGAATAAAGTTTATAATTTATATTATATAACCATTATAAATAATAAGAAAGTAATAAAAATAAGAGAAAAGAGGAAGTAAGTTAAAAATAAGAGAGAAGAAGATAAGTAAGTGTCATTAATATTATTATTTAGGCTAAACATATACGTTAAAAATCCTGATTTAAATTTATAACTTATTTTATAAGCACTTATTAATTAACTCGAACCTATAGTTTATTTTTATAAGTATTCATTAACTAATTTAAATTTATATATTATTTATATAAGCTCTTATTATAAATTCGTTCCTTCTCCGTGGATCATAAGAGCTTAAATAATATAAATGGAGAAAAAGTAAATAAAATAGTATTAAAAAGGAAGGAGATATATATTATTAAATAAAGTAAATAAGCGGCCCTTAATAATAGCATAGTAATTAAAAATTTAAACTTTATCCCCTTTAAATCTCCTTACTAACTATAATAGTTAGTAAATCACTTATATAAATAAGTATATATTATAAAGTTATAACCGCGAGTTTAAGACTCGGCTTTATATTATTAAGTAAAGTAAATAAGAAGTGCTTAATAATAACGCGTTAATCGAAAATTTAAACCCCCCCTTTTAAACTTACCTACTAACTATGATAGTTAATAAATCACTTACATAGATAAGTATATATTATAAGTTATAACCGCGAGTTTAAAACTTAGCTTCGTAAGATAATAAGCTTATTATTATACTATTAAGTAAAAGGTTAAACTTTATTATAATAAGGATAAAACCTTATAATTAATTTGGTAATTATAGCTTATTATATATATGTAGCTTAAGATGCTAAATTGCGAGGCAGCTTAATAATTAAATATAAAGAGTATATAAGGATTAAAGATGCCTTTAGTTTAAGTTAAACTACGTTAATTAGCTTCTTATTAACGTAAATAAGTATATGTTAATAAATATATGCCTTTTATTAACGTGATTAAAGTTACATTAAACGTTATATACCTTATAACGAAGACTTATATCGCTCCCCTTATACTTTTTTAATAGACCATTATATAATAACCTAAATAAAGATAAAGTATAATAGTAAAAAAAAACTTATAATTTATAACTCGAAAAGGAGATTAAGTAAGGGCGAGTAAGATTCTTATTAATTAAATAATAGTTATATATTATACGTATACTCGGATTATCTGATATTATTAAGAGAGGCTTAAATATATAAATTATCTTAAGTTATACTTAAGTAAATTTAAGCTTAATAATCTTACTTTAAAAAGACTTAAAAAGATCACTTATTAGCGCGAGAAATATAGATATACATAAGGCACTAATTACGTTATTAAGTGGGTAAGTTAAGGTGCATAATTATAAATATTAAACTGCTCTTTCTTAAGGATTAATCTTAACGAAAGTTAACTTAAGAAGATAATATATATTAAATACCTAATGTTAAAAGTTCACTTAAGTAGTTATTAATGCCCTTTAATTTTTACTTTAAACTTTATAAAGCTTAATTACTTTATAAATAAGGTTAGTATACTATAATATAAGCTTAATCTCATCGTTATTAAACTTATCCCGAATAGTTTTAAACTTATACTAAGCTTATTAAGATGGCAATAACTTAACTTATAAGGGGAAAGGGTTAAAGCCTTTAATCCTTAATATCTTAAATAATAATAAGGTAATTTCTCACTTTAAACTCGTAATCTGTTGAAAGTCATGGCTTGCAGTGCATACATAGTAATTAAGGTCAACTTGTGTTATTCTTGATCAACTGTCTGGCAGGCCGTTTCTGGCCGTTTGATGGCTTAGATGAACAGGTCTGGAATAAAGAAGAGCGCAATGGATCATCATTTTCCCGCGTTGTGGAGCAGTCCTTCCGTTTGCGCTAATTGGCTTCTTTGTCTGCCAGAAGCGCTCCATTCCATGCGTTGTAGGCCAAATGCGCTCGCATTCCTCAGGCGCCCATTCCACTGCTTTCGGCCTGCGGCCTGTCACGTGACATCCTTTCCTGGGGCACAGTTCAACTTGTGCATCTAATATAATCCTGCTTTAAAAAGACATAGTAAAACCACTTAATTAGCCTAAAAGATGTGTAAGGTAACAAGTATAAGTATCATTACTTTAAAGGAGGTTAAGACCTACGATAATTAGTATTAAATTACTTTTACTTAATAATTAGTTCTTAATAAGCATTAACTTAAAAAGACTTATTATATATTAAATGTTAAGAGCTTAAAGTTTATTAAGGTTATCATTTATATCTTTTAATTTTTATTATAACCTTTATAATGCTTAATTACTTTTAAATGAGGCTTATGCATTTTAAGTTAAGATAAACAGCTTAAGCCGCTCTTTTATCTTAAGCTTAACAAGTCATACATTTAAAAACATAATATTCTCATTCTCCTCATCTTTAATAGCTAGCTCTTTAGGTGGGTACTTATATTAATTACATTAGCTTTTAAGATTAAAATATAATTTATACTTATATTAATTAAATTTAATTAAGGATTATATTTTTCTTAACTCGGAAACTTATATAAGTAACATAAATATTAAAATTAACGCGCTTATTAAAGCTTAAAAAGTGGGCGAGACCTTAATATAACTCTTCGAACAAAAGCTTATAAATTAAAATGCATTTATAATGGCCCTCTTTGAAGTGCTTAAGTAAAATAATAATATTAAACTTCTCTTAATTATTAACTACGAGATATAAACTTAAAGTTAAGGCTCGAAACTTAATGGCGGTAAGAACGTTATTATAGTTATAAATCTTAATTATCTTATTTAAACGTTATAAAGGTATATTACTTTTAGATTTTTTTAAAAAAATTTATAAAGGCATATTAAGCTTTTATACATCTTTATAAAGAAGATAAAAGAAAAAGATATATTAGATACTTTTACTTTAACCATATAAAACCCTTTTAACTATAATAAAAAGCATTAATAAGCTAATTTAACTTTATCCCTTAATGCTTATAAGAAGTGAAGGGGTAAAGGTTTTATTAAGCGGGAGTTAAAAGTTAAGCAGAAGTTAAGAGTTAAGCAGGAGTTAAGAGTTAAGTAGGAGTTAAGAGTTAAGCGGGAGTTAAGAGTTAAGCGGGAGCTACTTATTACGCTTTACGCATTTTACGCGTAAGAACTATAAATATGGCTAATTTTAGTTACGTTAAAGCCATTATCCTTAAAGATGCTATCTTTAAAGCTATATTCCTTAAAGCTATATTCTTTAAAGTTGCATTCTTTAAAGCCATTATCTTTAAATACATTAAAGTTTCTCGATCTTAATAATTTACTTATAACTACTTACTTATCGGTAATGAAAGATATATTTATATTTAATTATATACTTTATAAATAAGAAAGTAGTTTTATAAATAACCTTATTTAAATGGTATATAAGCGTTTAGCCTTTAAATATAAATTAAGCTAATAATTATAAATAAGCTGCTTAGAATTGATTAAGTGAGTAATTAAGTATAAGGAGAAGAAAATACTATTATGGTTTAAAAAGTAAATTTATACTTTAAGTATCTTATTCTTTTATATAACCCACCTGGCCGCAATAACGAAGTATGGCGCCATTATAAATTAAGCGTTAAAAAATATAGTATAAGTATAGATTAAGTAATAGTAAAGAGCTTATATATTTTAAATGTTAATAAATTTAGTTTTATTTTACTTTATTATTAACTTAAGCAACTTTTTACCTTTAATCTTATTTTATTATATTATAAACGCTTACTTATTACCTTTACATCTTTATTAACTCGTTAAGGTACTAGTATTTTTATATTAAATGAGTTAACACTTTCCATATAAAATTTACCTTATAATATAAATAAAGGAGTTATTACAGGCTAAGCATTAAAAGCATGGAAAAGCTTTAACTTAATTAAGTGGTAATTACGTAATAGTTATATAATAATCTTACCTTTATATATTCCTTTATCTTTTATCCTCTTTTTTCTTTTCCTTTTCCTCTCCTTTCTCCCTTTTCTCCTCTCTTATCTTCTCTCTCTCCTCTTCCCTTTTCCCTTTTCCCTTTTCCCTTTTCCTTTTCCTTTTCCCTTTCCTTTTTCCTTCCCTCTTCCCTCTTTTATTTATCCTCCTCTCTTTTTTAACCTTACTTTCTCACCCTTTTATTATCCTTATTTTTATTATCTTTCTTATTTTAATATAATAAACTCGTTACTTTTACTATTTATTAATTAACAAAGATGCTTTAATAACCTTATATAATTGATAAGCATCGTAAATAGGTTATAAGAGATTATATAAATAAGAAAACTTATATGAAGATTATATGGAAGCTTTAAACTAAGTATTAATTAATTATTTATCTTATTACCCTTTTAATAAGACTCTTTATATAAGGTATTTAGCCATAATAAGTGCGAATTATATACAGTCTGAAGTTATATTAAATAATTGAAAAGTATATTTATACCTTTAGTTTTAATGAGAAATAAACCTTTATCACGCTTCGCCGAGATAAATATATTATTTCGAAGTAAGGACTATAAAGTATTAAAAAGAAGAAGGGATAAATACGTAAGTTAAATAATAAGGGTAAATAGTTAAAGTTATTAAAGAGGGCTAAGTAAGCCCTTTTATTTATATTAGACGAGTTTAACGCTTTATCAGAGTATAATTAATAGACCTTTTAACTTTATTTACGCATTAAAACGGGTCTTATAATGCCTTAAGATCACCTCTTTAAGTTATATCGATATATATTTTTAAAGGAGATTAATTAACTGAAATATTAATTATAAAAGAAGAAGAGATAGTTTCTTATTTTTAGTTTAAATTATTAATAATATATTAATAGTTATAATAAGTTAAAGGCATTTAAGTTCGAGATTTAAGTTATTATCAACGCTTATATTCGTTACATTATTTAATTATACGTTAGTTATTCGAATATAATTACTATAAATGTTTTAATATAGTATCTTAACGTTATTATTAAGTATAAAATATGCTTATAATTTATATAATCGAATCTTAATAATAAAATATTATTAGCTATTAATACTTATTAGTAGTTAGTTTATATTATAAATGATGTAGTAAAGTAAAAGGGTAAAATCTTTATATAAAGCTTAACTTTAAAGGAGTATTATAAGGTAACCTTTAATACTTAAAACGTTAAAATCGAGAAAATATAAGAAAGTATACTTTATACTTTTTCCTACTTATATATTTATTTCTTTAATAAGTTAATAAGAGATGAGGAATTTAATAAAGAAGATAAGGCGTATTAAATTACGTTATATAACGTTTATAAGTTATATATATAAAGGGAGTTTAAGGGCTTTATACGTATATAAAATACTTATCTTATCCGCTTATAAAGAAATCAGCCGCATATTATACATGGTAACTTATTATATACTTAAAAGTATTTAGACCTTAAAAAAGGATGTAACTAAAGCATTCTTATCTATCTTAAAGCGCTCATTAAAATAATTAACCCCCTTATAGATGTTAAACTTAACGTTTATTTATTAAAAGAGATAAGAGAATAATGTAATAAAGAGCTTATTATTATAAGTATTTAAAATATTAAACTTAACTAAGAGTTTAATAAGTTACATCCTTTTAAATAATTTTATCTCACTTTTTATAATAAGGTTATAATGTATATAATCTTAAGTAAAGCTCTTATACTTTATTATCTCCGGAAGCTAATAAAAGAGATTAATCTTTATATATATATTCCTTACCCTTTATTATTAGCCCTTTACTAACTTTTTTATTATAATAAAGGTTAATAAACCATTTAAAGCTAGTTTAAGCTAAAGTAAAGGTAAGAGTAACCTGGAATAAGGAGGAAGAAGATATTTAAAATGAAATTAACGTTAATAATTAAAAGGGTAAAGATATTAAATCACCTTTTAATGATAAAGAGGATAATATAAAGGAAGAAGAGTAATAAGGCTATGGTTATTAAGTGGTTTTAGTTTTATATACTTTCGTAGTTTAATTCTTTACTAATTTACTTATAATTTAATATAATTACTTCCGCTATATACTTAAAGTGCTTTTTAATAGTAAGTAAGCATTTAATAAGTCTTTATACTTAAAGATTAAGGTGTGAATATATAAACATTATTAGACTTATTAATATTAAGGTTAGCTTTAATTAGTTAGTAAGATAATAGCTTAAAAGATAAGAAAGTAAGTTATAATAATCGCTTAAAGCATTAAAGCAGAATTTATTACTTAAACCATAAAGATAGCTATATTTTTAAGTTATATACTTATTAATTTAAGGTCTGTAATTAAGATAAAAGGATTATAATAAAGTGCGATAATATAAGTTATTTAAAAGGTCCCATAAGAAGTAAAAGGCGAGCTTTATTATAACAGCGAGCTTTATTATAACGATGAGCTTTATTATAATGGCGAGCTTTATTATAATAGCGAGCTTTATACTTTATTATAATGGTAAGCTTTATTATAATGGCGAGCTTTATTATAATTATAAGCTTTATTATAATAGCGAGCTTTATTATAATAGCGAGCTTTATTATAATAGCAAGCTTTATTATAATAATAAGCTTTATTATAATGATAAGCTTTATTATAATGGTGAGCTTTATTATAATAATGAGCTTTATTATAACGATAAGCTTTATTATAATAATGAGCTTAAATCATGTAAAAGGTCCTAAAAGAAGTAAAGGCAAGCTCCATTATAATATAATAGCGAGCTTTATTATAATGATAAGCTTTTTATAATGGTAAGCTTCATTATAATAGCAAGCTTTATTATAATTCACTATTAATAATACTTAAACTAAAAGGAGAATAAAGTAAAGAATTGCTCATTTAATTAAAATGTTAAAGCATGTTAAAATTTATAATTATAAACTCTATTAAGAAGTATTATATAGTATAGTAAATATAGTTTAGGTGCTTATATATAAAGTAATTATAAGCAATTTAATAAAAGCTCCTTTAAAGAAGTAATTTAAATGATTTATAAAGTAAATAAGTTTAAAAGAAGTTAAGTTGTTAAGAAATTGAGAGTAAACTATTAAATAATAAATACTTATTTAACGCTGAGACTAACTTAAAATAGCACTTTATATTTATACTTAACGTTATATAAGATCCTTACTATTTAATATACTTTTATTCCTAATCACACGTTCTTATAAATCATTAATAATATTCGTAATATGCCTTAAAAGCTATTTATCACTTAAATCCTTAAATTTATTTAATGGGCTGAAAGGAGAAAGGGGCTATATTTCGAAAGAAAGGTGAGGTTATTTAAATATATAATCGAATATAAAGGATTTAAAGAGAGCTTATTTTAGGTGCTTTAATTTAAAAGCTACTTTAATAATGAAAACTATAGCTTCCTATTCTTATTAACTTAAAATTAAAAATATAAACTAAACGAAAGAATATAAAGCTATTTACTTATTAACTTAAAGAGCTATCCACTTATTTAATAATAAGCTCTTATAACCTAATTACTGTTATAATAACATTATTATTAACTATAAAAAAGTTAATAGCTATTTAAAATAATAAAAGGGAAAGGGAGCGGACCTTAAAGGCATTTATAGCTTTATAAGGCGCATTTTACGTAACTTTTCACTCGCGCAGTATTAAGTTAACGCATATAAAAATGCTCTTTACCTTTTTTATAAAGATAAGAAGCATATAAATGGTAAGGAATAATAGTAAAGGAGCCGGGGATAACTTTTCATGGTAACTTCTCTTTTTCATTCCCTTTATCCTTTCCTTAATACTTTTAACTATTAAAAGAATTTAACTTACTAATAAGCTTAAGCTAAAGTGCAATAAGATCATACAAAGGAGTAGAAGCTATTATTAGTGCGAATAATATAAAGGAAGCTAAAGAGCTAGATTGAGAGCTTAAATAACGAAGGATTAAGTGAAGAAAAAGTGTGACAATCCGGTGTCCACACTGCTAGGGAATAGACAATGGAACTCTGATGAGGTTGATAAGCGAGACTCTAGCAATGCGTTGCACTTAGGTTCGGACACAAGACTGTAGATGATAGCTTAAGCACTTGTATTGATTACTGTCGTGACAAAGGGAACTATCTAAGTCGCAGTCACGACCATCGTATATATACTTCTTGGATCACTTCCCTCGTAGTGATCCCAAGCGTACTGGATCACTTAGCTCACCGTGATCCCCGTGAGCCTTTGCGGGCGGGATCACTCAGCCTGCCGTGATCCATTGCGAGCCGGATCACTTGGATCACCGTGATCCTCTTACTACTGGCCCGTCTCTGCGGGGTTAAGCCCCACTCGTCTCTTACGTTCCGCACCGCTCTACTGGCTCCCCTCCGACCGTCAGTCCCACTTGGTCCTGCCGTCCCGACGCCAGCTGCCTGCCGGTTGCTGTCCTTCCTAGATTCGTGACACGGTGCCCCTCCTCCACGGGCTTCGTCCCGAAGACCTGTAAGCGCCGCCAACTAACAGTTATCCTAACCTCTTCACGCCTGGTAAGTACCTCCTACTTCCTTTCTTTTCTTTTCACAATCGTCCATAGCTGCGCCTGCTGATAAGATGTCAAACAGAATAAGCAACTCGCGCGTTGCGAAGTCTGAACAAAAGAAAACCTCCGAACGATCGCTTTTGTCCGTATCTATCGACTCCTTCGGATACGAAGTCATGCCGTGCTCTTATTATTACAAGCACTCTCTTGCGTGCAAAATGCTCGATCGCTCCCGTCGCTGCGGCGAGTGTGTCCGCCGTGGTCGTTCTTACGACGGTTCTGGAATCCCGGTCTCTTCCCGTTTGTGACCCCGATTCCCTTGCTTCTTCCTTCTTCGTGCTGACGTTCCTCAGTTACTCGCATTCTTACTGAAGCAAAGCGTTTAGACGAGGCGGAACAAGATGCCGAAAGGCAGCTCCGCGCCGAACGCGAGAACCTTACGGAGGCTTAGCGAAAACTTAACGAGTCTCTTTCTCGCCTGGACCGCTTACGTCGCTAGCGGCGATCCCTTATGACACGCGGCAGCGAACTAACCCGACGCGGTCTAGCTTCTTTAAACGAGATGGAGGCCGAAGATAAGGCTATTATTACGAGGCAGGCTGCTGCCCTCGACGCTCAGTCCCTCGGTGCTGTCAGCGTGATCGATTGGGACGCAATCTTAATCGATCCTGTAGGTCTTAGTGGCGCGGGCGGTCCGGATTTTGCTGGTGGAAGCGTTAAAGCTCCTGTCGGCAACCCTGTAAGTGCTCTATAAGTTCCCACGTATTTTCTTTATGCCCGTATCCTTCCTACTTAACTAAGTACTCCACTCCTCCTGCTGCTTCTCTTAAGTTTAAGATGCTTTCTACATTAAACTCTCCTTCTTCGGTTTTTACTTTTATATACCGCTCCAGTTTAACGTTCTTTAATGCTGGTTTTAATAGTAACACATAAAAAACCTTACTCCTTAACCTTATAGTAAATAGTAAGTTTAGCTCGTAGTTTAATATCGTAACCTTCTTACTGATTTTAAACGATTTAATTTTCTTAAAATCCAGTTTATCGCTTAATTGCTTTATTTTTAAGTTTCTTTTAATAAGGTAAACTTTATCCCCCTCCTTTAACGGTGGTCCTTTAACGCGCTTTCGGTTTACATAACCCTTTATCCTTTATCGAACAAATTCCAGTTTAACCTTTAAGTTCTCGTGCAATAAGGTAAGTTTTTCCGCCGTAATAGCTGCTCGTGGTACGTAAATATTTAGTCTTTAACGTAAGTCTACCTCGTACCCGTAGTTCACGAAGAACGGTGTTACTTTTATCGTCTCCATCCTTATCGTGTTATACGTTAATTACGTATATAGTAATTACTTTACTTAATCATCTTACTTATAATTAACATATGCCTTTAAGTATATTTCTAATACTTAGTTTATTCATTTTATTTATCTATCCATTTATAAGTAATATACAGTTAAAAGCTTACTCTTTACCGCTATCCTTTTCATTAATGCTTATTAAAACTTAAATACGAACCGTATATCTTTATCGGTAACGATCTCGTCCGGTTATTTATATTAGCTTACTACTTCTCTTACGAAGAGAAACGCTATCTGCTCCGTGGTAATCGATTCTTAATATAGTAAAAAGGCTCTTTACTTAATTAGTCTTTTTACCACCACTTAAATACTGTTATATACCACTCCCGTCACTAAGTCCTTCGACGGTGGTAACTTAGTAATAAAGTTTATAATAATTAATCCTTATGCTCTTTTTATTACCGGTAATGATTTTAATAACCTGTATAGTTAATGCCTTATAGCCTTAATTTTATTACATAAGTTATATCTTTTTAATGTCTCCTTTACGCTTTCCTTTAGCTTCGGCCAGTTAAAGTGTTATTACACTTAATAAATAATGCATGTTATTCCGAAGTGTCCTCTTAATAGTAACTCGTAAATTTACTATATAACTGCTATTTATTATTTTTTATATATACGCCTTCCTTTTATATTATAACTTTCGTTATTATAAGTATACCCCTTTTTCTTTTTCACTTATTTCCCACTTAGCTTATACCTCTTTATCGAGTTCTTTTTAATACTTCTTAAAGTTAAGTCGTTATTCTTAATATACGGCACAGCTTTTTAATTAAGCTTATAATAGTTCCGTTATAAAATAGTCCTTATTAATTCGTAAGTAATGTCGGAGCGATCCATCCTCTTATTGCTTTAAGACTAGTAACGCCTCTTTCTTTTTACTTTTCTTATAGTCTGCTCGTTAGCTTAATACGTCTGCCCTTACGTTTTTCGATCCTTTAACGTAATGTATTTTAAAGTTAAAGTCCGTTATAAACTCTGCTTATCTTACTTATCTCCCGTTTAAGTTCTATAAGCTTATTTAATATCGTAAGTTCTTATAATCCGTGTACACTTACATTAAGTACGCGGTTCCATTTAAGTATAATATTTACTCCTTAAACGCTTTAATGATAGTTATAAGCTCCTTATTATAAACCGGGTAGTTAAGCGCCGATCCCGATAAGGCCTTTAAAAAGAACGTAATAAGATGTCGCTTCCCTTAATCGTCCCTTTAACTAAGTTATCCCTTAATTATAAAGTTCGATATATCGGTCTTAACTTTAAATAATTTCGTTAAGTTAGGTAATTTTAATATAAAGTCGCTTATAATAAGTTCCTTAAGCTGTTAAAATGCCCGCTCTTAATCCTTCCTTTAATGAAATTCCACGTCCTTCTTAATTAAATCGTGTAATAGTCGCACTACTTCCCTGAAGCCTTTAATAAACATTTAATAAAAATTCGCGAACCCGATGATAGCTCGCACTTTTATAACGTTCGTAAGTGTCGGTTAGCTCTATATTACTTCCACCTTCTTTAGTTCCATCTTAACCTGTCCCGGCGATATTAAATATCTTAAGAACATAGTCTCTTATATATAAAACTCGCTCTTCTCTTTATTTATTAATAACTTATATTATTATAACGCGTCGAGCACTTCCTTTACGTGCTTTTTATGCTCCTTTAACGTTCTCGAAAAAATAAGAATGTTATTAAGATAATATACTGCCGTCCTATTTAAATATAGTTATATTATATAATTAATAACAGTTTAAAACGTGGTAAGCATATTCGTTAGTCTAAACGGCATTACGAGGTACTTGTAATGCTCGTAAGGCGTGCGAAATACAGTCTTTTATTCGTCGCCCTCTTTAATGCGAATGTAAGCGTAAGCGATAAGAAGGTTTAATTACGTAAAGTACCTCGCTCTAACTAATTAGTTCTTTAAGCGTGAGATTAATAGTAATGGATAACGATTCTTTATTATTTAGTTATTTAACTATCGATAATTTATATATATATAAAGCTTCTTATCCTTCTTTAAAATAAATAACATTAAGTATTTTATTAATAATATTAATTCCTTAATGTGCCCTCTTTTTAAGTTTTCTTTTAAGTACTTTCTTAACTCTTTATCTTACCGTGCATTACTATAATACACTTTAAAGAGTCGTAGTTATACTCTTTCTTTAAGCTTAATCTCGTGGTCTTACGGACCTCTTTTTAATAATCCTTTTAAATACTTACTTTCGAATGTTAAGTAACCTTAACACTTTAGTAATACATTATTCTTCCGAGTCCCCCCGTTTTACTAATAATATACGAACTTACTAAATACTATAATAATATTTACGGCTTCCGCTTAAGTAACCCGTCTTTAGTATATTAAATGTCCACTCTCTTCCACGGAGTACACATCGACTTCGCCGTTTTCTTTCAGTAACTCCCGTGCCGGCGTTATCTCGTCGTTTTAACTCCCTGGTAAATCTCTTCCTTTAATGGTCGGGTGCTCCCGTTATCTCGGTCGTAAGTAGCTATCGCCCTTTTAACTAATATTTAAGTCGTACTCTTTATGCTATAAGCGCCTTAGAATTATATCCTTACTTAACCTTATGTTTACGATATTAAATGTCGTTTTTATAGTCTTTCCTTTAACTCGAATGCTTAATGGTATTATTACTCTTTTAGCTTACTGCGTGTCGAATGGTCCCTTAATCATTACTGGTTGTTTCTTCTCTTCTTAAGGTATTCGTAGCTTATTAATAACCTTTAATGATATTAGGTCTACTTATAACCCTCCGTCGACTAGTGCTCGGATCCGATGTCCTTCCCATTCCACATCCACATACAGTCTGCGGTCTTATTAAGTAACGTCGGTTTCCGCCACTTCCTTCTCTTAAGGGTTTTCTTTTATCGTCGTGTTACCGATCCCCCCGTTATCGGCAACATTTACTCTGTTATAAAGTTAAGCATTCGTAGCCCGCTCCTCCTCCTTTCGAGTAGTCTCGGTGCTTAATCCTACAGCTAATTCTCCTTCGTCTAGCGTGTCGAATCTGCTTAGCCACGTTTAGCTAGCGTGCCGCCATCCTTCGTCACCAGCCCCTCTGGTTACGTGCTTCCGCGGTGGTCGAGACTTATTACGGTTCTCGTGCCACTGCTCGCACTTTATCCTTATATAGTGCATACAATCTACAGCCGCGCAGTACGGTAGCGAAACGTCTGCCTGCGCCCTGCTGTTCCTGCATGCTGCCGGGTACCAGTGTCGTGGTCGTACTGCTACCTTAATGACGTTTGGTGCCAGGTCCCTGCACTGCTTCACTTCCTAACGGCCTCTTAGCGAGTCCGCTCGGTATACTTACCGGATCGGCTTTACCTTCCCGTTAGTGTCTCGTGGTCATTCCGGCTAGAAGTTGTGCTCGTGCTTTTCCTTATAGTAAGTCTTACACCCGTGATAGATGCAATAAAACCACGCTACTTATAAGTGCCTTACGTATCTCTAGTCTAACTTATTTATGTCCTCGGTGTAAACTTCTTCTCGTGACCCGTATCTGTGTTCTCGGACGTAAGATGTTATCCTTCCGTCGCACACTGTTCCTTTCCGCTTCCAGTAGTTACACCACGAGATAAACGGCTGACCTTCTGCCATCCATCTTTCTTCTTCGCCCTCGTACTCCCACTCCGGTAGTATGATCGCGTCTTTCTCCTCCTCTTCTTCTAATCTTAATGGTCCGTCTCACCGGGTCCTAATTATTATAACTAATCCTATAGTTTGCACGACGTCGCTTTAAAGTTATGTATAAGCTTATTTAACTGTTTTTAAGTCCTTTTACTTCCTTTATAACTCGCTTTTTACTATTATAATCACCCCTTATGCTTCGAGTACCTTACCTTATAAGTAAACCGCATTCGGCCTTAGTATCTAGCCTGTTTAAGTGGTGCTCCACTGCCCTCTCTCGTCTTAAGTCAGCGTTAACCCTTATTATTTAGCTATTAGCAGTAGCCTTAGTGGTGGCTCGATATGGTTGAACGAGATACTTAAATCGTCGTCCGTTATGCCCTGCTAGCTTACTTCGCTGGAACTGCTGCTGTCGCTATTACCGTCGTCGACCTCTCCTCCTAACGTCTAATTGTCGTCCGTAACGTCCTCCCTATTATTATAACTAGCGCACGTAGCTTCCAGCCCCTTTACCTCCTTAAAGACGTCTACCGCTTCTTTCCTTAAGACCAGCTTCTATTTAATCTTCTTCTGCTTTTTATACTCCCGAGCGTAATGCCCTTTCTTATTATAGTTATAACACTATACGTTAGCTTTATCTTAAGGTTTCCTTACCTAAGCCTACGCTGCGTCGACGTTTATAGGTCCAGAGTATGTCCCTTATAACGTTCCCTTATGCTTGTTCTTTTTATAACTGTCCTTTAGTGCGTTCCCGACAGGCTGGTAGCTCTTCCCTCCTTTCTTTTCTCGCTGCCTAGCAAAGTTACGGTCGTCGATCTTAACTGCTAGCGTTATAAAGGCGTCGAGCTTTAACTCCTGCCAATCCACCTTATACACTTCATCCTTTACACTATCTGTTGGATTGACCGGAGTAAGCAGTGAGGCGCCCAGGAAAGGAAGACCCATTGACTGCGTGGAAGCAGTGGATCTGGCCAATAGGAAGCCATG
>MU853937.1:0-71718 GCA_033297225.1 Diplogelasinospora grovesii | reverse complement strand
GAGTAAAGGATCTGTGTGGGAACAATAGTGTTTATTCCCACCATAGAGCAAAGGATGTGTGTAGGAACAATCAGGTTATATAGAATGAAGTAGCTATTTTCACATAGGAATGTGAAGGCTAAAAGTAGCATTTAAACTGGCCTTCTGCCCACAAAGAAGCAGAAGAGGAGGATAAGACAATAAATCACTTTGTTCCATAACTCCGTACTTTTCAACAGCTTATATACATGGACCTTTTTAAGTTTATAAATTTAACGTGTTTTTTCTTTCATATTATTTTAAGTAACTTTACTTATAATTACTTTTCTTATATATTAAACTCTTAACGCGGACCTTTATTATATAGTATGAGCTTATATTTCTTTTCGAACGTTATTAAGACTTTTATATTTATAAAGTTAGTAAGTAAGTGTTAAAATAAGTCTTAATAGCTAGTTTATTATATAAAGACTTTATAACGTCCTCCTTTTTCAACCCTTTTAATATGAGCATAAAGGATTTTATTTATAAAGAACTATTCCTTTCCATTAACTTATAACGTTAAGGATTATAAGTCCATTTACTTTTAACTAAATAAAGGATCTTCTGTTACTTTATATAAGAAGTCAACGTAAAACTTATTATATACATTATTAAGTAATTTAAATAGCTTTATAATGTATGGTTTTAATACCTTAATGACTATATACTTAATGTATAGTTAATTTAACTTCTTTTTAAGTAGCGTAATATTATAGTTTTTAAGATTTAATTATACTTTATCCTTAACCTTAAATTATTCCATTAAGGTATAAGATCGATTAACAAACTATTTTTAATTTTACGTTACCATTATTATTAAGGCTTAATATAAGTCTATAATTTATTATAGCTTATTTATAAATACTCTCGCTTTTACTTTAAGTATCTTTATTAAATGCTCTTCCATTAACATTTTTATTAAGATTAGTATTATTAGTATAGGTTTATAATTATATATAATAAAGAAAAGGGATATATTAATAAAAGTATTTACCTTATCATTTATCATTATTTACGCCGTTAAATATTATTTATTTTAATCGTTTTAATTTTAATTAATAAAAGCTTATAAGTATGTTTAAACTTCCTAATTTATACGCTCCAGTCCGCTATTTAATTAAGTGTAATAAATGGTGCTTAACTATTAATCAATTTATAATAACTTATAAAAATATTATTAAAAACAACTCGTTTAATTTAACTCTTTATCATTAATAATTACCTTTTAACTATTAATAAAAGTAGGTAAAGCATTAAAGGAAGCATTTAATATAAGCTTCCACATTTATAATAAGTATTAGTTTAAGGATAACTTCTTTATTAAAGTAGTCCTTTATTACTTATAAGTAATGGTTCTCATTCGTTAAAAAAAGATTTATTATAAAGTTTATTTAAATCTCTTAATAGAACTAGTTAAGGATAAGTAAAAGCTTTAATAAGCCTTATTTATATTTTTATTATATTTTAATATAGTTATAAACGTTATAATTATAGAGGAACCTTTTTACGTATTATTATAAAAGTGGTTAATAAAAGTCTTATAATACTATAAATATTATACCTTTTTAACCCAGGTAATTAATTATAAATAAATTATAAATCCATTAAATTAAGCGTGCCTTTAGCTCGTTTAACGTTTCATATTATAAGGGTCTTTCTTTTACCATTACTTTTATTATTATTAATGCCTTTAAGACTTAAATCCTTTATCAGTAAGTTAAGCAACCCTTTTAATCGATATTATACTCAGCGATTTATACTTTTAATTATAATTTTACATTTAAGCTACGTACCCCTTTTTTTATAACGTGGTAAATGCTTTAATAAAATAAGTCTTCTTTTAAGGTCCTTACTTAAAGTTGTTATAAATCTGAATTATTAAAAACCTATATTTTATATATTTTATTATATACCTCCTCTCCTTTCATTATAAACACTTAAATATAATTATATAAAGCCTTTTTTAATATAAGTTAAAGGTTATAAGCTTTTTATCTTTATTTATAAAGTGGTCTTAATCCTTCTGCGAGAAAGCATTTAGCATTATAACCTCTTTTTCAGGATGATATTAAATCTGGAAGTTAAAGCGCGAGAAATACTTTACTTATTACGCTTACTACTTTAAAAGCCGTTATTTAATTATAAAGTATTTAAGGTTATAGTAATTTATAAGGATAATAAAGCCTTTATAATTATAAAGCTCCATAAACTATTACTTAAAGCAGCATATAATAGCGAGTATTTTTTTATCATAAATTAAGTAGTTAAAGCTTAAGTATTTAACCTTTTTTTTCATGAACTTATATTTATTAAGGTTTAAGTATAACTCGTATTTATTAAGTCATTTTAATACTTTTTATACTTTTAAAAAGTAATCTTTCTTAATATTATTCAAGTAAATAATAACGTTATTTATATATATAGAAGTAAAGTCATTAAAATTCTTATAATATCATATTAATATACCATTAAAATATTATTAAGGCTTTATATAATCTGAAAGGAGTTATTATTTATTCGAATAATTTATAATAAGTTTTAAAAGCTATTTTATACTCTTTTCCTTTTATAATATAAATCTTATAAAAAGCTTATATTACGTTAACTTTTATAAATTACTTAATGCTTTTAAAGTTATGGAGTATCTCCTTTATAAATGGTAAAAGGTATTAATCTAGTTTCATAATAATATTTAACGCTTTATAATTAATATAAAACTATAATCCTCTCTTTAATTTCCATATAAATAAAACTGGAGCCGCTGCTTTTAAGCTATTTACTCGGATAAATCTTTTTTTTAATAAATCCTTTAAGGTTTTCTTTAAAATTAAAAGCTCCTTTCTTGATATATTATATAACGCATTAAAATAAAGAGGTAGCTCCCTACTATTTAAGTCTTTTTTAATTTTTATTATATAATTTACGCTTAGCTTATAAAGATTAAGCTTATTTACTTGTTACTTTTGAAATAATAAGAGTAAGTTATAAAATTATAAAGGAATTAAAGCACGTAGCTTATTATCTATTTTCTCCTTTTTTAAGGCTAATATCTTTTTTATATCCTTAAAGTTAACCATAAATATTATAACCTTAATTATTATCTCTCCTTTTTTAATATAAATATCTTTTATTATATTTATAAACTTTATTATTATAACTTTTATTACGCTTTTAATTTCTTTTATTCGCGTAAATTTCATCTTTATCTCTTTATACCATATTTATATTTACGCTTTCTTATATTAAAGTCATCTTTTAAATAGAACTATTAGAAAGTATGGGGCATACACACAGTACATGGAGTTTCTAAGTGTGTAAGATCCACTGCGAGATCCACTGTGGGAGCAAAGAGTATATGGGAATAAAGGCGCTATAGAAAGCTACAACAATGGAAGGAAAGAACCTTTTACAGTGAATGAGAATAAAGCTCATTATCTTTTATAGAATATAAGAAGATGCTTCACTTTATTAGTTACAGTAGTTAGAGATAGATCAATAATGGATAATCAGATAGAAGCAAAGTGAAGCAAAGAGGATACTAAAGTACATACTTTATAGTCACTTCACATTAGAGAATACACATTTATTTTATATTATCATATCATCGACCCACTTTCTAGTCACATGCTTATATCGTACATTTTAAATGGACTTCATTTATTTTAATAGGAACTGAGTAAGCTTAATTATTTATTAATTATAGTTTCCTTAAGATAATTAAGTATTTTAATAACGAGATTATATATACGTAAATTAATTATATATACCTTTTTACTTCCGTGGTAAAATAAACGATTCTTTAAATCATCGCTCCTTTTATTACGCTTAAAGCTTCTTTAAGCTTTTATAATGCAATTAATATTACTGAGAGATTTAAATTCTTAATGACTTTTTTATTAATTATAACGTAATATTAATAGCTTTCGTTAATAAAAAAGGAAAATAAGTTAATATTATTAATAATAATTAATATTAACATAAAGCTTATTTTTATTTATCTTTTAAATTCTTTTATAACTTTTAATACTTCTTACTTCGAGGCTTATCTTTACGTTAAAGCTACTCTTTTCCTTATATAAAGAGATTCTCTTTATCTTTTAAAATCGGTCTTATATATATAATTTATACTTATATCCTTCTCGTAAAGTTAATTACTGAGGTATATAAGTATTTCATAACTTTATAAATATTATCTTTATACTATAAATATAGCTCAAGTATTTCATAACTTTATAAATATTATCTTTATACTATAAATATAGCTCATTCTCCTTATGTTAACGCCTTTCTTTTTCCATTACTTATTTTACTTAGCGCTATATATTAAGACCGTTTCGAGGTTATTAACGTAAGCTACCTCTTAAGTTATAATGTCCTTTATACTACGTGTAGCTAGTAATTATAATAATATTCCTATCCTGGTTATAAGTTAATTCTTTATTAACTTTAATCAGCATTATTAAAGGAGTAATGGGTAATGTAAAGCTTCCTTTTAATTACTTATTATTAAAGTGGATAAAGTTTTAACGTTAATGCTTATTAATAGTTTTAAATTCCCACGTTTATTTATACTTTTAAGTGATCTTTTAAAGGTGATAAAAGTAATTAAAGTAATCCATTAGTATAATAATTAAAATTAGCTATTTAATAAGTAACTTTAAAAGTAAGCTTTATAATTAAATATAGTGAGATTTATTATTTTAATTACTACCCTTAGCTTTATTAAATATATTTTTATACTTTAAAAAGAAGTCTTTAAGTGGCTTACCCTCCTTTTATATAAGCTTTTGTAACGAGTTTTATGCTCTTTTCTTTATATAAATGATTTTAAAGGTATGCATAAACTATTAAAATAATTCTCACGGGTTAAACTTTCCTTTTAAGTCATTAAAAGTTTAATACGTTTTAATTCGCTTTATTTTATTTATGGGTAATATTTATAAGATTTCGTATTATATGATCTTATTTACGTTAATATAATTTATAAAGCTATTAATATTATACTTAAAGATAAATTAATTTAAGTAAAAGTAAAAGGATAATTCCTTATCATTTTACGTAAGCTAATATATAATCTTATGCTTAAGTTTACAGCTTATTTAATTATAATTTAAAGTAAAGTAACCCCGAACTTAACTTAACGCATATAAGCCTAGTTAATAACTTAATTCACTAGCATTTATAAGAAAGTAATATTACATATTATTAAGCCCGCCGTTACCTTTACTACTTATTACGTAACTTCCGTGGTTATAATCTCCATTATAAAGGCCGTATTTTTTATATTTACTCCTATTATAATTACTTAATTAAAAGAGAGGGACTTTACTTATTACGCACTTCTTTATACGCGTTAAATAAAGGTAAAATGTAATATAATAGTTTTAACATAATAAGTATAAGTATTAATCAATATAATAAATTAACGTTTTATAAAGAGGAAGAGAGAAAGTAAAATATATAAGTTTAAGGATCCCGCCTTTATATATATAGCTTTCATACGTTAATAAGTAATATACTTATAGCTCACGCTTATAAGAGCGATATATATTATCCGTACGTTAATTAACATACCCATTAATTAACGTGTGCTTTCTAGGGCCTTCTACATTTTAAAGAGCTAAGTCATATCACTGCATTCTTAAGAGCTAGTCCGCGCTGAGAGCTCGGACCAGATTCTTAATTCAGGCATTAACTTTATAATAATAATGAAGTAAATATTAAAGTTTAAACGTTAACTGGAAAAGAATAACTTTTACACTTATATAACGTAACATATTATAAAGAAATTACTTATAACCTAGTTTCCTTATAAAAGTTACATAAAAAAAGGTTTTACTTATGCTTTTAAAATAATTAAATGGATTAGTCTTATATGCTTTAACTGAATAGTATAGTTAATTCATAATAAAGTATATTTTAAAAAACATTAATAAAGTGACTTTTTACATATATAAGAACTAATTTAATATATAAACTAAAAGAAAGCTTATAAAAGTAAATATGCTTAAATAATATCTTCATCTCGCTTACTTAAATTTAAAAGCTTTTAAGTACTTTATTAATAGTTTTTAAAGGGTGTGAATTAAAGGTATTATAATGGTAAAATATAACGTTTACATATAAAGGAAAATAAAGCATTAAATAAAGCATTATTTTAAAGAGTTATATAAAGGAGTAAGAGAAAGATTAACGATTAATTTTTATAATTATGAAAAAGATTAAGAAGGCTATTTTAATTTAATACTAATAATATATTATATAATTAATTATATGTAAGATTTTTATTTAAAAGATTGAATTGCGGCATTAATTATTACCGCGTTAAAAATCTTATTAAGCTTATTAAAACGTTAATATGAGATTAAAGTTAAAGTTTTTAAATATGATAATGAAATAATAATTATTAAACTTAAAGTAAAATACTTTATTAAGCTTTAAAGCATTAAAATCGAGCCTTTACCTCCTTATATATAAGCATTAAATAACGACGCTAAATGCTTAAAGGGTATAGTAATAAATAAGATGCACTTAATAAGAGTAAGAGTAAAGCTTTTAAACTAACTTTAAAAAGAGATATTAAGAATTATAATATATTTATTAAACTATACATTAAGATATAAGAATAGATAAAAAGCTTTATTTAAAAGCTTTTATTTAAAGGATAAGGAGTAAAGAAAGTTATTTTAAGCTTACTTATAAACATTTAGTTATAAAGCTTACGCCCTTATTATAGAAGCTATAAAGTGGGAAAATCATAAATAACATATAAATCTTAAAGCTTAAATTAGTTATTTAATCAGTTATAACTTAATGAATATTTACCATATTTAAAACCTAATACTTAATAAAGTTATAGTTATAAGAGATGTAATCTTTAATAAAAAAAGCTTATTTAATGGGAACCTTTAAAAAATATGAGATGATATTCGGTAGGTTAATTTAAAAGCCTTAGCCGAATAACTTTAATAGAATAGAATGTTAAAAAACTAAGATAAGTAAGTTTAACTATTAAAGGAAGATTTTTAAGAAATAAAAGACTTAAAGAACTTTATAAAAAATAACTTTAAAGCATAAAAAGCAATTAAAAAGATTAATATTAAATTATAAGAAGTAATTCATTAAGGCTTTAATAACTAATTAAAGTTAAAAAAATATATAAAAGCTAGATTTAAGCTTTTTTTTACTTTACTACTCATTTTACTAGTAATAATATTAATAGTTATAATAACCTCATTAAAAAAGCTACCTTTTTTAAACATTAAAGGATGCTTTATAAAAAATAAAGGAGTAATAGATTAATTAAAGTAAAAAAAAGGGAAATAAACCTTAATATCTTAATTAAGCATAAGTTAAATAAGGTTATAAGAAAATTTAATACTTTAATTAAGCTAAAACGTAAGCTAAATAAGGTTAAAGCTTTTTAATAGTAATATTAAAAGAATATAATTAAGCGTAAGCTAAATAAAGATAAAAATAAGTATTAAAAGCTAATTAAGCGTAAGTTAATTAAAGTTAAAGCATACTTTAATCACTTTAAAGATATATTATATAAAATATTAATAAGGCATTTTCTTTATAAAGACCTAGGTAAGAAAGGTAATTAATTTAAGAAAAAAGATCCTTATAAAAGCTATTGTAAAAAGATTATTAAAGAAGCTTCAGTTAATATATTGAAGAAACCTCCCACTACCTTTAAAAAGCTATAAAGAGCTTAAAAATTAAGAAAACTATTTAAAGAAATAAAGAAAGTATATTTATAAAGCTATAAGGATATAAAGTCTTAAGTAAAAATCAATTTAAAAGACTTTAAAGATAAAGGATAAAAGATCTTAAATTATAAGTAAGTATATATATATATATTTAATAAATATAATAAGTTTGATAAAGTTAAGGCGAGGCTCGTTATAAAAAGCGATTAATAGCTTCTTAATCCTTATATAAGTAGTTATATAGCGACCTTAATAAGAAGATCCTTTCAAATGTTAATCATTATTATAGCTCGGTATAATCTTAAGCTATTATAATATAACGTAATTAACGCGTTTATAAACGTAAAACTTAACGAAAAGGTATTTATAAAGATATTTTTTAGCTATTAAAAAGCTAAAACAATACTTAAACTTAAAAAGGTACTATATAGTTTATAATGCTTATTATTACTTTAATAATAATTATTTACTTAAACCTTACGTAAAGTTGATTTTTAATTAATATTATATAAACCTTATTACTTTATTAAAGATAAAGTGCTCCTTTTCTTTTACGTTAATGATATAACCTTAATGTTTTATAAAAAAAATCGAGCTAAAGCTCTCTTCTTAATTAAATAATTAAAGTAAAGTTATAAGCTTATTAAAGGAAAAGAACTATAATGATTTTTAAATATTAACATACTTAAAGATAAAGAAAAGAAGCTTATTTAATTATTTTAATTATGTTATATTAAGAAAATCTTTAATTTAACGTAAATAAAGTAAGTAATAAGTACTTTAATAATTAAAGAAAAGCTCCTCCCTTTCAAAGGCTTAATTAATAAGACTGATATTATTACATACTTATGAAAAGTAAGTTTCTTATTATACGTAATAATAATTATAAAGCTTAACGTTACTTTCATTGTTTTAAGGTTAGCTTATTATGTAATTAATTTTAAACCTAAATATTAAGCCGCTGTAAATAAAGTACTTTTATACTTATAAGAAACGCGGTATTTAACGCTTTAATATAGTAAAAAACAATTTTTAAGTCATTAATAATGCTTTATTTACCGATAATATGGTTAATTGAAAGAGCTTTTAAGCTTACGTAATAAAGCTATTTAAAAGGATAATTAAATAAAGAGTTAATAAGTAAGATATGGTTATAACGTTAATAATAAAGGTTAAATTATTAACCTTATTATAAGCCGCGAAAGAAGCTTTCTTTATAAATAAATTGCTTAAGGAATTAAAAGTCAAAATCGACGTATATATTTGAATAAAATATAATAACGTATAAATTATTAAGTTAATATACGTAAAGATCATTACTTTTAAAACTAACTTATAGCATATAAATATTTATAATTATTAATTACGTTAAGAAGTTTAAAGAGGAAATATTATAATTTATTATATTAAAAGCGCCGAGATAATAGCAAATAGAATGATTAAAGCATTATTAAAAAGAGTATAAGAAAGATTCTTAAAGTAAATAAACTTAAAGAATATTAAAGAAAAAATTACCAAGCGACGGAAAGAAGTTTTTAATGAAAAAAAAATCATAGTTAACGAAGATTATAAAGATTAAGAATAGCCTTATATATTTAGTTTAAGCGCGCTTTATAAGCTCACTTAAAAAGGTATGTTAAATTAACTGGAGTAAGTAATAAAGTGCTTAAGAAAGGAAGACTTATTAACTATGTAAAAGTAATGGATCTAACTAATAAGAAGCTATAAAAGCTATAAAAGCTACTAAAGTCATGGAATAAGTGCTTAACGTAAGAGATAAGGAGCACCTAGGAGCTAAAGAAGTTTAATTAACTGATTAGCTTAAAGGCTTATAAATATAAATAAATGATGATCTATTAATAGAATGACAGTTCCGAAGCTCCCTCCTATATAAACTACGCTAGCTAGTAATTAGCTAGCTAGAAGATAGAATATAAGTAATATATTATTTTAAACCTTAATTAAACGTGTATAAGTAAGCCGTAACTTTTAACACTATATTAGCCACCAGTATATAACTATTAGTAAGAAGTTTTAAATTAAAGGTTTTTAACTATACCAGTGCATTTTAAGCGTAAGGGGTAGTTATAATGATATATATATAAGTAAGTAATGTAATAAGTAAAGTAACTTCTTTACATAGCTTTTTCTTACCCATTATATTAGTCACTAGTATATAACTATTATAGTAAGAAGCCTTAAATTAGGGCTTTTTAACCATATTAATACATCCCGGGCGTAGGTGGTGGTTATAGTAGTATATATATAAGTAAGTAGTATAATAAGTAAGGTAACTTCTTTTAACCTCTTTTTCTCAGCTATCTTACTAGCTACTAGTACGTAGATAATATAATTAAAATCATTAGAAAAAGACGATTCCAGTCATACTACTATATATAAACTAAACTATACTAATTAGTGTAATATTAAGGTAGAAAAGTAAATAATTTAAGAGATTGAAGGCTTAAAAGGCTTAAAGTGTCTAGTTGGTTAGGTGTGTAGGAAGGTGTGGGGCTTAATGGTACATGTAGAATTCAGCGCGACAACTGGTCTGAGTTGTTAAAACTACCTCGGGGTGGTTGTAACAATTTTTTTTCCATCAAAAAAACGTTTTAGCACAGTTGGCCACTTGCCCCTCCGTATTCAAGTCCCGACGGGCTGTCAGACTTGGCGAAGCCACCTAAAATCTGACCCTCCAAGCTCGCGACACCGTACGTAGTTACTTGTAAGCGGCCGAGAAAACGCCGAGCGAGTTAGTAGTCGCATACAGATGCGGGCGAAAACTTAACTACGCCATTCACAGCTAAAGTACCTTTGATGGACGGAGGAACTCCGCATTTCGTGGTAACCAATTACTGCAATAACTGCAAGCCCTGTGGGGCGAATCGGCTAACTCCTGGAATGCAAACACATCTTTGACAGCCGACGTGCATGCGACCGGCCAAGCAATACCTCTTTCCGTCTTGGTGTCCGCGTACTTCGGCCGCATCATGTGTCTTTGGACCTTTGAGCATCGTCAAAAAACCCAGCTGCATCTCGGACGTTGTTGAGGCGCGGCATGCGTAGCGTCATCCGTCCTGTCAACGTTGTGCCGCTCTCCGTTTTCGATGGATCACGCTCACAACGCGAATAGCCCAACCGCGACCATCATGAATATAAAAGCTTGCATCGGCCGTCTTGCAAGAGACGGCGGAATAGCAAACACATGTAGCGTCAACAAGACAAGCATTACTTGAAGACAACACGGGCTCTTCACGATAGCACACAGCTCAGGCCTCATCTCCATTCTCCACCAACATCTACCTTGACTCCCACTCCAACTTCGACAAGCCACAATGTCGGCCCAGAAGACAATCCTCTTCCTCGGCGCAACCGGCGGGTGCGGCTTCTCGACTCTTCGCCGCAGTTTGGCAGCAGGGCACACATGCATCGCGCTATGCCGCACGCCGTCCAAGCTGAGCGCCAGGTTGAACGAGGGCGAGCAGCGCACTCTGCGTCTCGAACAAGGCAACGCGCACGATGTCGATGCGCTCATGCGTTGCCTGATCAACCCAATCGACCCTCAAGGGCTCGTGGACATGGTCGTGTTCTCTATCGGCGGGCTGTTCAACTTTGCCAAGATGACAATCGACGACCCCAACGTGTGCGAACGGGGCATCAGCGCGCTGCTCGAGGCGCTGAAGAAGTGCCGTGCCAAGACCGGCCGGAGTGGCAGCAACAGCCCCCGCGTCGTAGTACTCAGCACAACCGGCATTAGCGATGTTGCCCGGGACGTGCCCCTTCTCCTTTTCCCCATGTACCACATCATGCTCAAGGACCCCCACAAGGACAAGCGCGCCATGGAGAGAGCCCTGGCTGCCAGCGACGAGGCTTGGACCGTCGTGCGTCCAAGTCTGCTGACTGACGGCCCCGAGACCGACAAGCCGATTCGCGCGGGCATGGAGGACCCCGCTGGTGGGAGGCTCGAGAGCAAGGCTATTGGCTACACCATCTCACGCGAGGACGTGGGCAAGTGGATCTTCGAGAATCTGGTGCAGGAGGCGGACGAGAAGTGGGTGCGCAAGGCGGCAACCATCACCTACTAGACGTGGCTGCAACTGCCTGCGTCGGGGTTATTATTTACGTCTTTGGCCTCGCTTTGCCTTTCGGCTCGTAATGTATGTCTTGAAGGGGCTTTGGAGTCCGGAGCTGGTCGAGCCATCGCTTCATGCGCAAGCTTCTTTTTGTCTGTTTCCTACCTGGATGGCACGGTGTGGTTGATGATGGGTGTTGGATGCATTTAAGACATAATAGAGATCCTAGTACAAATCCTGCTGCCAACAGGAACCTCTCCGGTCAATCTTTCCTGTTCCCTCTCAATGCTCCTCTCCATCAGATCTCTGGCGGCAGCAAACGTGCCCCATCCGTCCGCAAGTACAGCGTAGCGTTGACCCGCCCAGCCTTCTCTCCGCGTCCGTCACATTCGCAGATCAGACTGACCCTGTTGTCCATACCCTTGGTCTCAGCCCGCAGCAACCTGAGAAGGGCAGCCATCTGTCCCAGCGTGGCTTGGTTCTCCGTCTCCCACCGGACAAGCGCGTCCGCCTGGTCCTGCACCGCCATGCTCCTAGCACCGGGACCGGGATCAAACACGCCAGCGCGGTGCTCGGCAACGTACAGCTTAGTCCGACGACTAAAGTACAATTGCGCCTCGTGGGAGAACGTGGGGTTCTTCCCCTCGCGGTGTGTCTTCACCTCAACGAGGCACGCCGAGGGGATGTCTCTCCCACAACGATGGGTTCGCAACGTCTGGAGCTGTGCAGCAGCAAAGCTTGGGCTATCGCCTGGATCGTCCAAGGCAAGAGCGTCAAAGGTGAACCGGCGGGTAGGAGTACTAACTTTTGACTTCTGGGCAGGGTTGCGAAAGGAGGAGGAGCCCGTGGAGGCGGCCTTCTTGTGAGAGGCCCGCGACGGAGCTGGTTGAGAAGGATCGACGGTAGCCCTAGCCGAGCCGGTCAGGAACGGCGAGCGAGTGGGCGTGGCGGAATCTCGAGACGGAGAGGGCATAATAACGGGCGCGGGACTCGGAGGATGGGAACAGTCGCAGTGGTATGCGTCTACCTCGGACTGCACAACACACTGCAGACCGCCAAACTTGTAGCCCACCACGCGGTGGTGAGTGGCGCTGTCCCGCAGCATCTGGGCATCTCCATCAGGGTCGTATCGACAGGTCTCCCTCTCAAACCCGAAGCCGTGGCCGTAACTCAGGCGCAGCGACGGGTCGCCTGTCCACTTGCCCAAGAACAGTGTATCGCCCTTCCACTCCAGGTCATAGCGCTCGGTTATCTGCTTCTGGTTGCGAAAGATGTGGAATAGCTTGCGCAGGTTGCTCGCGTTGCTGACGATGTCGGCACCAAAGATGCTGTGTGTTGGATTGCTCACTTGAATGGACCTTATCAGGGGCTCGAACGGATAGGTGTAGTTGGGTTGGGGTGATAATGTGCCGTTGTGAGAATCGAGCTTGACCTCAATGCGGCGTGTCAGAGGATGGAAGAGCGGTGGTGAGCCTATTCCGAGAAAATCAGTTTTACTCAGTCGGATCTAATCCTGTCTCCAACACTAAGGTTTGTCCCCGTGCTCAATGGGAACCGTGAACGTCTGACGTACCAGGAACGGCGATTTCGTTGTCTGCGACCTTGTTGAAACTCGCCAAGTCACCCAGATCCTCAATCGTGACGTTCTGGTCTGCCACCAAGCTGTTCAGCGCAAGTGGGTGAAGCTTCTGTAGACCAAGGGTGATGACTTCCTCTCGGTTGTCTTGGACATCCACCTGCAAGTGTTCTGGGGGGTGGTAGTATAGGCAATGTCGGAGGCGAAAATAGAGACATTTATGACCAAAATTGCACGGCTTGTTCCCTTGTCCGTTCTGCCATTCTCTTACTCGCCAAGGCATGTGAGAAAAGTGACAGTCAGGATCAAGACATTGTTTGTTTCTGATGAGCAGAGCGCAGGGCGTCGCAGCATTCCTACTCATGCTTGACTTGCTTACTGCATAGTACCCAATGTTCTTTTTTGAGGACATGGCTCTGCGACCAATGCTTTTCGGTGACTTGATGCCGGATGAAATCACGCGACTCGGGGAAGGGGCTAGTTGTGCCCTTGGGTAAGAAGTGAGAAGGGGCCGTCGGATAGCTCTCAATTGCTCCGAGAGAGTAAATGTATAGAGGATTAGTTGCCAGAACTCAAGTGATTTGTAGAGCGTCGAGATAAATAACCCCAACTTAGGCACCCAAGCAACCCCGTTATCACAGTTAATAGCGCGCCTTATCAGGTGGACAGTTTTGACGTGGTAGGCACACTCATCCATTGCCGTCCTCTCATGTTGGCTTGCCAGCCCGAGCAATTTGCCTTATGCAGGAGGCCTCCTGCAGCTATGGAGTCTGGCTCCCTTATAGGCTGGCGAGGCTGGGAGGTCGTAAAGTGTGGCCAACGAGCGCCAAGCCCCATCCCGCGGACGAAACATAGGTCGCCCATGGCTGCCGCGCTAGGTAACTTCCCAAGTCATAGGATCAAAACGAATCCAAGGTTGTCGCTCTACCCATACAGAACTCAAAGAGGGGGAAATTTTTTCGATTCTGGTTCGCGCCCTGCACTGGCCATTTCAGCATTCGTGGACGGCCTCAGCTGCGGCCCATATTCGGCCGTGGTGTATGCCTAAGGCCAAGTGGTAGACAAAAGCCGAACTGTACAACATTAACTGCTGCACGCAGTGCGCTGAAGCCGCATGCCTTGATATTTATTTCTTAATAGGCACAGGTATACTATAGTTCATAGATACCTGAAGCTTTAAGACGCAATATGGCCTTTTTCTAAAGTAATATGCCTTCGTTTAGCTGCTTCATGGGACCTTAGAAAGCAGCTTAGGTATTTTACAGTCCGGCACTTTTTGTCTCTCACTTGGAGCATATTTCATTCAAAACATCAGGCAGATCGCTGGTCTCTCTTGAGGGTAGCTAGGGGGCTTTCGTATGTGAGCTTAGGTACATAGTTTTCATTCCATTTTCATGCGTCATTCGGCTCGTAGCTTTCTTAGATGTGCACTTGAATACCTAGGTATCCAGTCCTTTGCTAAGTATCAGACGCCGTGAATCGAACTACGAGATAGTGGCATTACCGCATCAGGTACTAAAAATGGGTTGTTCATTTGCTTTCTCCAGCTTGTTCTTCTAGCCATGAGTATCTCCCACTCCTTCGTGATACTACACACCCAGCACCCATCGCTATCGATACGCACAATAAAATTGGCCCTCTAATTAATTAGCGCAAGCCTTCATGGCTACGGGCTTCTCAGGGGCCCGAGACTGTGATGCTGGACGAGCCGCTACTCTCGTATCCCTCGGTGGCCACGATCTGGTAGTTGTAGGAGCCAAGTGTCATGCCGAGCTGGGCCCAAGCGTTGAAGTGGTTTGCCGTTGTCACGGTGCCGCCGACACGCTTGGACTGGCGGACCGACCAGTACTGGTTGAAGGTGGCGGTCCCCTCGATCGAAGGCTCGTTTGTACGAACGGTCTTGTATATGTTGTACGTGCCCCCGTCGGAGGTGACGGTGCCCATGAGCGTAGCGCCGGAGCCAGGGTTGTACGTGCCATATGACTCGACAATGTAGTACTCAATCAGCGGACTGGTGGTCCAGCCATACACGGAGAGGTACCCGTTGCCGTTCGGGCTGAATGTGCCGCTGTATGTGATGGCTCTGCAGACGAAGGGTGAGTCGGCATCTGCGCATAGTGTCCGTGAGAATGAAAGGCCTGCAAGACAACGTACCTGGCTGCTCCGGTCGACCATCCTTTACCAGCGACGAAGTTGCCTTGGTTGCCGGACCAAGTGACACTGTACTGGCCTGCGGCTCCGTTGGTGTAGGACACTGTGCCGGTGCCGTCGGTCCAGAAAGAGTAGTAGAAGCCGTTGTTGGTGCCTGTCTGGCTTGAGGTGATGGTTTGACGCTTGGCAAGCTCGCTGGGACCGCGCTTGGCCAGCTCAGTAATAGTAGGAGCAGCGAGGACGCTGGCGATGGCCGAAAAGGCGAGCACGAGAGATGACGTGAGCTGCATTCTGGCTATAAGAGCAGAAGTATGAGCTAATTGGTGTTTGCACTTTGCAGTCAAGGTGAATTGGCGATGAGCGGTGAAGCGTCTGTGATCTGTCTCATGAGGATAACAAGTGGCATCGCCAATTTTATACTTACATGCACCCAGTTTTACGTCAACCCCATAGCCCTTCCTTCCTTCCTTCCTTCATCAAACTAACTCATCATTCCCATTTCCGGAAAGGCAGCGTTGCGCGCCTGGCTGAGTGAGCACAGAGGCGGCCCCGGGACAGTTGGGTTACCCTTGCAACGATGATCCACCAACCGGATGGGGCATCATTTTATCCAAAACATCCCCGATTTGTCCAGGATCATTTGCTGTGGTGTTTCCTGGTCCATCGATGTTGCGACTGTTGGCCAAATCCGCCAATAAAAGGACCAGCTTACGTCAAGACGGCAATTGCATGCACCTTGTCGGCCAAGCGGGATTGGCATTGAAGTAGAGTAATAGAGGAGCCTCATGCAAAAGGTTGAGCACCCTTGACAGACCCTGATTCAAGTCCGGGTTACCCCACACCCACAGGAAATGGCCCCTGGTGAACGCGTGTTCGGGAGGAACCGACTTGCCGTTCTTGTAAGTATTCTTGGCTCCGAGAACCTGGATACAGCTAGCATGTGGGGCCCGGCACATCAATGCGACAGAGGCTAGGGGCTCTCCCCCAGGTTCTGGCTGTTGTGAGGACAGCCAGCAATGCCGCCCGGGGTTCACTGATTCAGGCTAAAAGACTTGAGGTGGATCATAGGGATCAGCAGGAGAGAAAGGGAGCCTCACGAACTAGAACGAGTCGAAAACACCATAGAGTCGGGACTCAGGGATCGCCGAGTGGATGTGAGCGGCGAATGCTGCGGGGGAATACCTAGGTTGGTAGACATGAATCTTTTATGCGAGCCGAAACCTGCCTAATTGATCCCATAAAAGAACAATGTCCACATAAGAGTGTTACCTGGGACTTCACGTCACGACTTCATGTCGCACTTTACCTTTTGCCGGCAATGGAGTAGAGCATTCTCCCTTCCGTGCCAATGAGAGCGCCCTCCCTTACCCTTTGATGTAGGACTTATCTACCGGGCGAATCTAGGACAACTTCTTTGGCCGCTTAGCGAGGAGGGACAAGATCATGCGTTGCTTCCAGATTTTCTTTCATTCATGCTGATTGCACTGAGCTGCATCGCTTCAAGTTTGCTTGACTTAAGAGTCGTTGTCCAAGCAATCATCGATGTAGATTCCAATCAAATGTCTCATTCAGAGCACCAGCCCCGATCACTGTACGCTCTCAGGAGGCCCAAGATCACCGCCCTTGGGCATCAGTTCAGCGCGCTCACCATCATCCACGGGGGCGCCTCCGAATGACCAGCCAACGAGTACGAAGCGCTCCAGCGCGTACATGTCCTGTAAGAACTTCATTGCTGCTTGTACGTCCTCGGCGCAGAACCTGTTCCGCGCTGGGTATCGATAGTCTCGTCGCAGCGTCGGGACGCCAGTTTGCATGCCCACGAGAGGTATATAGAACTCGGCCCTATCACGCCGCCACCGGCACCGGAAAGAAGGATTGCCGCCGTGCGGTGATGCGTTAAGGGCGCATGTGCCGCAGTTATGAAGTCCGGTGGCAAGTGCAAAAATCCGGGCACAAAACCATCACCGGCTACGTCGCTACTTAAGGGTTCGACTTAAGCTTGCTGCTTAATCGCGGATCGAAGCCGCGAAAGACGGGGCGGGTGTGCTCTGCTGTACTCATGATTCTTAAGAGTCGCTTGAGAAACTTGCCCGCCTTATAAAGTATCTCCAGACTATAATTTTAGGGCTTCCCAAAATGCTCGTCCGAGCGATGGATTATTTTGATAAGATTAGCTATTATTTCGAAGCCCGTTCTGAACAATCACAGACTAAAAGGCAGAACAAAACAGACGTTTGGATTTGCTAAGTCAGCGATATTCTTTCTATTGCACAAATGCGGTACATCAGAGTCTGGTTGGGAAACATTCAATCATTCACGGGAGGCTCCTTCGCCAACACTCATGACTCATCATGAGTCATGACAGAGTAGATGCAATCGTGCAGGTACGAGTCGCGAATTCTCAACCACTATGCGCTTCAGTAAAGAGCAGATCATGCTAAAAATAAACGGCCCACTCCTGTGAGCAATCTGGGTTATATCTCGTCAAGCTTCGACTCGGCTCACTACCTTATTCAAGGCAAGTCCTCATGTCCAAGAGAATATAACTCCCAACTTAATCTTAGTGCCAGACATCAAGACAACCAAACGTCTTTCGACAAAAGTGTTTAATGAGGATTCAGGGGTATGAACGAGACGGATCTTGACAAGGCGTCTCACATTTACTTCGCTTGATTGTACTTTTTGCAAGCAAGAGCTGAATCACATGTGAACCCTTTGTCCGCATGAACCCCCTGCTTATCCCGAGATAATTAAGTACCTCCTCGCCGACAAACGCATTCCCACCGACAGCCGCTACTTATAAGTCTGTATTGTATAAATCGAGACAATTCTCATATCCTAATCAGATAAGGTACCCAGGCAGGCAGAAAGACATTGGGACATTCAGTGCACCGTCGCATCTGTAAGCGAACTGTGCTGTGTCTGTATTAGAATGACTGTGTTGCAATACCAGCATTAGGAAAGCCGGGCCAGGGCGAGTAAAGTGGATGCTGACGAGCAATATTGGCTATTATTCATCTGCCTCATGTACCTGGATTAAACTGAATGCCGATAGGGCTGACGATCGACCCGCTTGGACTGCTTGGCCACGCGCTCGGTTCTTCAAGGTGCAGGTATTACGTACGGAGTAGGTAACCTACTAAACATTTTACCCCATCGTAGCGATTTAGTGCGGGGCCATCATTAATTACACCTGCCATACTACGTACCTAAGGTACGTAGGTATGTAGGTACTTTATCTCACAACCTCTTTTGCTCCGTTCTAGAAATCACTTTCATCTTTGACCTGTCGTAAAGCAAGAGTCTCGATGCGAACGAATACCCACCCTCAAGGGCGTCGTCACCGGGGCCAAACCACTCAACCACGCCAACTTCGGGACACGGCCGACATCTGAGACCCGATGGCACCGCTTCGCCCTGAGAATCCAGATAGCTGACATTGTCAGTTTGTCACACAGGACTTGGCCTCCACACCGCCGCCCGTTGCGCCCTGTGGCTGGCCTGACATGACTTGCGAGTAACCTGCGGCCGTGAGAGGCTAAGACAATGCCTGGAGTGGGCATTCCCGACTTTTCATTGCGCAACTATCCAGCAGGCAGAATTTCCCGATTTCTACTAGCACAGAAGCGTGCTTATGATAGACACAAAGGAAATGACGGAAGATATTTCGTGCGTAGGTCTCAAGTTCATGATGAACATGTTCCCCAAACGAGCTGACCCAGCTTGAGCTTGGCCGTCGCTTAGGATAGGAAAAAGAAACGAGTCGAAATTTATAAGGTGTTGCCGGGTAAGACCATCCGTGGTCCGTCCGGCGCACGGTCCGAGGGGACAAGGGTTCGGCTTGGATCGGCCAGGTTGGCGATCGCCGGGCTCCTCCGGGGCTTCGCGATTGGGCGGGACTCGACTGGTCCGCAGCTGTGGCGTTGAGCTACCGCTTGGTGGAGATGACGGAGCCAAGGGGAGCTAAAACCTGCCGACCGAACGTCGCTTGTCGAGGACTTGTCCGCGAGTACGCAAATTACATCCCCTTGCCAGTCTTCGGCCACATTGCGGTCCTAGCTCTCTTTTTTTGCGCGGGTGTGAAGCCTCTCTCTTCCTACCTCGCTCCTCTGCACAATGCGAACTGGTGCCTTTTCGGCAGGGCGTCTGTAGCCCATGGGAATGACCTCGCGCTCTGTCAGCAAATCACCGGAATCTCGACGTGGGATAAGAGTTGGTTGATACCCTCCCGCTCCTTGGCAAGGTTCTCTGTCTTTCTCGCTCCATCACGACAGTGGGTTATCTACCTACCTGTACCTACCTACCCGTATGCACTCACGGATGCACTCCCCCGACTCTCCGCGCCAAGACGATTGCCCAAGATGTCGTCGTCTCCACTATCTGTCGACAGTGCCGCCGCGGCCGGCGATCTGTCCTGGGCAGTGGTCGCGTGCGCCGTCATAATGACAGTGGTCGGATCGCTGGCGGTCGGGTTGCGGTTTTATACTCGAGGGAAGCTCATTCGCGCAATTCGAAGGGAGGATTGGTGCATCCTTGTCGCTCTGGTAGGTCAGCGCCTGTGGCTCCGCTCTAGTGCAACGGTTTTCCGCCCGTGTGCTACTGTGTAGCAGTTTACCGATGCGGCGCTAAAACATGTACCGGCATCTTCAGGTCTTCTCGATCATCAGCACCGGCTTCGTGGTGAAGGGTATGTTTGTGTGTCTGGAACGGGCCCGCCCGTACTGTGTCAGCACCATTAACGGCTGCGTTGCAGAAAGCCAAGCTGCCCTGGGCCATCATCTCGCTGTCGTTACGGCAGACGGCATCATGGCCTACCTCCATGTGAGCACGGGTGTGTCGACGATCCAAAATACCTGGCTAACAGCAGCAACCACAATACCTGAACCAGGCCAGCTACTTCATGGCATTGTTCTACAATCTGAGCCTCTGTTTCACCAAGATTTCGATTCTCTTCTTGTACTTGCGTGTCCTGACGTACGATTACGTCCGCAAAGCGACGTACGTGGCCCTCGCCATCGTCATCACATACAACTTCTGGGCGTTCTGCATGTACCTGACAATGTGCATACCCATCGCCAAGATGTGGGATCGCAGTCTGGACGGCTACTGCCACCCCGTCTCGGTGTGGTGGGCATTGACATATCTGCACATTATTACCGACTTCGTGATCTTCCTCATACCGATGCCCGTCATTCTTACCATGACCATACCAACGCGCCAAAAGGTCGGCCTCTCTCTCGTCTTTGCGACGGGCCTCTTGTGCGTTTTCTCCTCCTCCCCGATGGCCACTCGTACTCGAATGCAAGGTCCGCGTCAATTGCCCACTTGGGACGTAAGTTGTAACTGACCATATCGAACGTAGCGTGTGCCTTGTTTCCGTCCTCCGAACCCTCTGGCTCAAGGATCTGCTCTACTCGACTGATTTCACGTGGGATCTGGTGTCAATTGCCAACTGGTCGTCGGCCGAGATCAACATTGCCATCGTGTGCGCCTGTCTGACGACGCTGAAGCCGCTTCTTGCCAAACTCTTCGGTCCTATGATGACCAGATTCTTCCCAGATCGGCCCCATCCCCAAGGAAACGGCCTGGATAGCAGCAGACCCATGACGATCGGCTCGATGCCCCTAAATAAAGTGAATAAGCTCCGGCAGCAGAACCAGACCCACGCGTCCACAGCATTCGCGCCAGACGGGACGCTGGCCGACGCCGACACTAGCCGAGATGACATCAACCTTAAGGACCACTTGGGCCTCGAGGCCGGGCCGAGCAGAGATGCGCAGGCTACAGCCATCAGGGCGAGCGCAGAGGAGGTTCCAGCGCCCCCAATGGCGCGTGTCAAGGATTGAGAAAGCGGCTTTGGGAACATGCTCGCCGTGTAAATTTGGGGCTTCAGGCGCGGGGTCGCGTGGTGGGCCAAAGAAGGCAAGACTAGATTTTGACTGCCCCTTGAAGTTGCACGATGGAGCAAACAACAGGAGGCAGAGGACAGGACTGCTCGGTCAAATCACAACAATGCTTGTTCTTGATGCTTCTACGTGTTGTTGCGCAGGCTCTCTCGGGAGAAGCGACAGGCATGGTCGCAGGTCTACATTCTTGATGAAGTCTCTATCTCTCTTCCTTGGTATTGCGGAGTGAAAACCTCACCGCAATTGAGTTCCCAAGGCAAGAATTTGATTTACCAGTTACGTGACTTGTCAGCGTATCATGTGAGCACCAAAGCGACATGTTTGCGTCCGAATATTGTTTTTCCAAGATGCAAGCTCCTTCGTTTTTTGATTGCACATAGGGCTTGAATCGCGAGATCCGACTACGTAGGTAATCTAGTCTAGTTGCTATCTCCCCTGATCGGCAAAAATCATATCACACGAATCTCGCCCCGCAGGATGGTGTTTTCGTTCGTCTATCATGTTGTTCCCTATGTCGGTCCCAACTATAATAACTAGTCAGCCTTGGGACCAAACCGTTGAAGGGAGGTTGCCTGTTCGCGGAGGATGAGGTCCAGCCGTGCCAGATCGAGGCTCCCAATGGATGGATAGATTCGGTGTTGCGGCGGCTCCTGTCCCTGTCCCAGTCTTCCCTGCTCGACCATGAAGGCGAGAATATCGCCGCGCAGCTTCGTCGGTGTCGCCGAGGAATGATACATGACGCTGAGCGCCTGTGCCCACATGCCCCTGACATGCTCGTCGCCCTTGTCTCGGTGAAAGTGCGGGTTGCGCGTGCCAATCTGCATGATGCTGACCCTGTCCACGTGGCCAGAGCCGAGTTGCTGCTCGAGCAGGTCGAGATAGTGGAAGGGCTCGACGGCATAGCCGCCTGCCAGCCGCAGCTTGAGACCCAGGCTGACCGACATTGCGTGTTCTCCCGCGTTGCCCGTCGTGACGATGTTCAGGTCGGCTGCCGGCAGGCCCGAGATGTCTGCCAGCAAGCGGTTGAGCCACCCGTTGACCACGTGCGAGCTGCGCCCTTGCCGATCGAACACCACCTGGCCCGCGCGCACCTTTGGCTTGGAGGGCCAGCTGATGCGGACCATGGTGTCTTGCCCCCCTCCTTGGTCGGCAGCCGACAGCGCAAGGCCGGCTGCGAAGGAGGTGCAGTATTCATGCACCGCTCCCGGGACGAGGTTGTCGGCGTCCACAAAGCCGATATAGCGCCGCTCGGGAACCATGACCGCCGCAAGCGCGATGCCGATGAGCATACCTTCCCCTTTGCCATTGCGGATCGTCGGGCAGCCGTTGTCGTCGACCGTCAAGAACACGTCCGGCATCCCCGCTGCCGCAAAGGCGGTCGCCGCCCCGACATCTTTCTGGTGGATGGCCAGTGCCGAGCGCGCGGCCGAGTGGCAAAACTCGGCCAGGGTCTGTAACTCCTGCTCGTACTGAGCCTGGTCACTGTTAGACACCAAGATGGCGAGGCAGTCGTGCGGGATTCCCGACAACACACCCTCGAGTATATCTGCCGGCTCGTTTTTGCACGGCACCACAATAGCCATGTCCCGCAGTATGTCCTGCAGTTGCTGCGAGAGCACAGCCTGAGTCTGCGGGTACTCCGGGTCCTGCGTAGTCTGGCCATAGTGGCCGGCATCGAGTTCCACCACTCGGTTGACGTCCATGATTCGCAGCTTGCCGAAATAATGGCACTTGGGAGGGACGCTCAGACGCATTGTAGCAGGCGCGGGCTCCACCCAACTGCTACAAAATATGCGTAGTTTGGACTACCTGTTGCGTATGAGCTTGGCCACAGGTCAGCGGGACATGTTGAGGACGATCTGGGTGGACGTACCTTCAGTTCGAGCTGGCTGGGGTCGGGGGTGTGGCAGTTGCAACTCAAGTATCACAAGGTACCTTAAGTAGTACCTGAGCAGGCTGGGGTATGGTATACTCCGACTTGGCCCTATTGCCTGGTGGGCGAACGAGTTGTGTTGCCCAACAAGCCTGGTCCAGAGACCATCGCCGTCTAAGCCTCAAGATGAGCCGCTGTGGCTTTGAGACAGGGTTCAGTGAGGATAGAATGGTGTATCTCAAAGGTGCAGCAACGTGTCTGTCGTCGTCGGGAGAACAAGATAGGCTCCTGGGTCTTGGGCAACATGTTGTGCAGATTGTGACTACCTTATATATGTCCGAGCTGGAAAATCTTACTTTGGTTTCAAATAAACCAGGAAACGAGGAAAAAAATGAAAAATCTAAATGAAAAATTCCGACACAACTCGTTCCAGGGGGCGTGTTGAAATATCAACACCATGCTCTCTCTGAGGGGACCGCTATCCGCGTGACACAACACGACTGCGAGCGAGACAGCCGTCCACAAGCGTGTGCTTTGGATTGTTAGATCTCACCGAAGCTAGATTGATGTTCCACTGGACACGGCAATTTGACTTGTGGTAGGCAAACCACGAGGAGACAAGTGCCTTGCATGCGTTCCATGGCCCGGTCCGGCGAAAAGGCTTGGGCAGCGGCATCCGTTGGTACTGTAGATCTCCTGGAGCGAGTGAGGGGCTGAAGATTATCTCGGTCCCGATCGCCTGGTTTTCGGTGCGTGGCTGTAGTGTGTCGTACAATAGTACGTTGGTCGCCAACAACTGCGGGTGCCTGCAAGTCATTGGCTGTCAAGCGTCGCGCTTACGCACGTATGCCGAGTCATGGCAAAGCGAACCGGGCTCGCCGTTGATGGTGTTCGCTGAGGCATATTCGCCCGCCTTGAGCTGTTGGTGGACTATAAACCAACCCACAGAAAACAAGTTTGTGAGCACAAGGCCCGGCAACGAAGGCATGGGTTTTTGAGAATTTCAGTTCGTATTCGGAGCATGTGGTCCTACAGTGCGGACCCAACAGCCACGCCACGAATTGATGGGGGTGGCTCAGCAGGGTCCATGCTGCCTGCCGACAGTGTGTATCCACAACCTTCCAATCACCTCGCACCGTGGGGGCACCTTAAGGTAACTACTAGCCTTGATGCCATGGAGATTATGTAACGGGATTGTTGCACCATCAGAGTAGTGAAGAACCATGCATATCAGCGGTTGGCCTGAAGAGAGATTCATTTAGCTACAATGTGGCCGTTGGCGGCCGTTTGGCCGTTTAGGGCTTTGGCTAAGACTAGCGTCGCCCTAACCTAAAGTGCGGTGGTCTGTGCCACACTCCTTCCCGCTTGATTTGCCGAGCTCAAACCTTCCACGCCACTCGGTTCATATGAATGATATCTCGGCACCTGTTGTGAGCTGTTGGCCATTGAAACAGATAACAGCCACGGACATGTTGTGTCGATGTGGTAGAGTCTGGTACAAAGGCCGTCAGCGTTCTGGGTTTTATCTACCTAGCACAGACCACCTCGTATTTAGATTAGAACCTTGCAGCTCTGGTGTTGTGAGCTTCAGCGCATGCATGGCAGAGGGGCAGGGGCACGCTGGTCATCACCATAGGGCAACGTCAGGTCACCCAAATGGTTGGCCATCACTCACTTTCCTCTCGCGTTTTTGGTGCTTGAGAAATCTGCAACGATGTGCAGTAAACTCTCTCTCGCGACCTAATCAATCCGTACATTCTGAGCGTGGAGAGGTCTGCAATGATGCAATATGGCGCTTTGGTAATTTGCTACCTCGGGAATTATAAAAACCTTCCCGTGCTCAACATCATATCCCTCAGCTCAGTGAGGTAAGGTAGGAAGAGCAACGGCATGCCTCTGGGATGATCAACCACAAACAAGACATGTGAGAGTGTTATAGGGATATGGATTGCTTAAAATACAGTATGTAGTAAATGGCGATCTATCAATATGTACATCGCACTCCCAGGCCCGAAAAGAAACTCCCTCGCCGTTTATGATTTGCCCGTGTCGAAAGCTGACAATGGCCCGTGTTCCCTTGTTTTTAACGCCAGTGTATCCCGTTTGAGTTGCCTCATCAAAATCCCTCTAAAGCCCCTGGGAGCTGGCCTGAAGACGCCCGTCAAGAACGCCTAAGCTAAGCCCACTTGATTGTATGCCGTGTTTGTCTATGCCGTCTATAGTGTTGCTGGAGAAGCCCCTTTGAAATGTCAGTGCACGTGCGACACCACCGAGTGCAGCCTATCAAGACGTACCGTGTACGCCGATTCAATAGTTGAGAGTTAAGCAGAAGACGGAATGGGCGCCGAGTTTTAGAAATAGTTGATCAGGCGGTACTCAGTCCGATGAAGCGCGGGTGGCGTTGCCTACCTGTTCTAGTGAAATCTGACGAACTCAAACACGGAGCGGCAATCATAGCAGTCGTCGTAGCTAATGATATTGTAGATGCGGTCCCGGTAGCGATTGAAGCGACATTCACCGTAGGTGTAGCGGTGGTAGACGTCACAGGAGTAGGGCATTCTGCGAAGCTTGCCATGGTGACCGCAGGCATATTGCCTCCGCTCCCACATGCACATCAGGGTGCTGCTAGTAGATACCGATTTCTTGAACGGTACTGGAAAACTCGGATGGCGATATACGTAGATAGACTGACTCGTGTTTTGGGCGAGTTTGTGAGCGCATGGGGATGAGAATTTTCTGCAGTTTCCAATGCATCTTGACAAGCTCAGTATTTAAGCACCTGGCTGAGAAGGGGGAGACAGGCCTCTACTTGAACATGCCACGAGAATGCCCAGGTACCTATCTTCTAGGCCTCGCAGACCGATAACTGTCGGCCGAAGCCATAGTCACAAGGCAGGTTCTCAAGAAATGGACCATTCGCAGTTGAGCTCTTGTGACTACAAGTGTCTTTGGAGCCTTTGATCAGGCCGCCAAAGCCTCCAAGACCATGCGCTACACTGCCGCTGAACCAGGCTGTCGGGTCCGGCAGAAGGCAGATTATACTCTATTATAAGTCGACGGATGGGTCGGTAACGATGACAAACAGCAGCGGCCCTGTCATGGGGCCTGGGCCGCTTTTCGGGCCGAGGGGCCCCCAATCTGGCAAGGAACCCTTAATGGTTGTGCTTCGCAAAATCTGAAAACGATTGGATTCCAGAGATCCATTCAATCCCGCAGTGCCTGATGGGCGGATGAATCACTTGTCGACTTTGTTGCGCAGTGGGGCGTGGCTGACATTAAGCGCCAGTAGCCCCCCCTCCAACATCAGGTAACCCCAAAATCGGCCGCGCACCACTGTGCTAGATGGAGGCCTTATAGATTAGTGACGAAAAACAGTCAACGGGCACGGGAAGTTTTTGAAGCCAGATATAGACAGGCAGGCAGGCAGGCAGGCAGGCAGGCAGGAAGGTAAAGGCAGGGCCTGGAACGGGGTGATCCCCAATTTATCCAATGCACAGGAGGAGCCGTATCGAAAATCAATTGTGATCCGCGCTGGAGATTGGCAATTCGATGCGAATAGAACCCGTAGCTACCTTCAGAAGGAAGATTGGGGCTCGCTGGGGCGAAACACGGAAAAACATAACTGAACGCGGTGGTCGTGTGGCCATTTGCCGTGGCAACTTAAGATTGAACCATATGGATAATTTGGTGGCTAATGTAGGGCAATGGGCAACGTACCTAAGGTAGATTGAGCTGCTCGCCATCAAAGAACAATTCAGCGTGAGAGAAAGCGCATTCGAGCTGTTCGGGCTTCTTTTCACATTTGCTGAACTACATCAACACCCTACGAAAGAGTTGAGGCACGTTCCTAAGCAGTTATGAAGACGTCGCGAATAGCTGCCAGTATTTTCCCTCTGGGTTTCGTCACATCAGGACCGACTGCCAGTGGAAAGGTGCGTAACAACATTAGCTGCTAAAGAAGCATATGCTCAGAGATTACAGCTACTTGACTCGCCACCTTGCCATGACCTGCTCAATGCCTTCGAATATCTAGGGGAGATGCAGGCTTATTTGCAGGGCATGCTCATAAGCGGCGTGCCTTCCTCGGACACGACGACTCGCAGCACAGTCCAGCAAATTTATGTAGCCATGGAGCAAGCCGTGAGTGAAATCAAGGATGTTCGCAAATCCGACATATGCAAGACGGATGTTGCAGTCGGCGCTAAGAAAAGAGTTTGTCATTACCTACCTTACCTACAATCCATGCCTGAGTTGTATGGATAAGTCCTTAACCACGAGTGAATCAATAGCGGCAGGCTTCAACTTCACCATGCGACGTTTTGGCGAAAGTAATTGGAGAGCTGGACGCGGTAAAGAACATGACGGCCAACATGACATCGGCATCCGTTTCCTCGGATGGACTGGACGTAGTGAGGATCGAGGAGCGAACGGAAGAGGCACAGGCAAAGGTCCAGATGGCAGAAAATGCGTTCAGGAGCGCGGGTTTCTGCACAAGGGCCTGAAATTCCCTCCAGTGTCTCGCATTAGGAGCGCCGCTGGATCCGACAACCCGCTGACAAATGAAACGCGGCTTGCCTAGAAGGGTAGAGGTTATCAGGAGAAGGGGGGTTGTCCCGGGCAGTCGAGTGACCTAGTAAGGAACAGTGGCTACATGTCAAACTGTCTGTACCTTAGATTCGTACCTTAGGTAGGTACCTAATGCATCTGCACTAGTTTCTACACTCGTTTAAACCCGATATGGCCCCTAGAGTTCTCGCAACCAAGCCCACTCGATCCGCCACAATAATGTCCACCCCAGCCTCGGCCTGCACCTGTAGTTCAAAGCTTGGTCAGCACAACATTATCGAGAAGGGGGGATAAGGAAAACAGAGACAAGAGCTTTCATTATTTCGACAAACCTACCTTTACCATCTCAGGCGCATTATTCATACCACCGTATGTCGCAACCACCAAACCCCTCGCTTTTAAGAAGCCGACCAAGCGCGGGCAGAGCAACAGCGCCTCGCAGGCAAAGACCACACCTGCAAGATTCCACCGCTGCGCAAACTGCACGGCCACTTGTACGCTCGCAGCGCGAACCTCCATGTCCGACATGGGTACCTTGCCCGCATTGGTGATGAAGAAGACGGGATAGGCTTTCTGCTTCGTCGCGAGCAGAATACAAACCTCGGGCGTAAATGACGAGAGGATGATTTGCCGTCGGCCTGCGTAGCGATGGAGCTCATTGAGGGCGGCATCGACAAAGATGTTGAGCTCAATGGCAACGGGGGCGACACCGGCGTCAACGGCCTCGTGAAGACGAGGGTACTCTGCATCGTGTCAGCCGGGCTACCAAGAGTGTTATTTCACAGACAATGTCAGAGGAAGACGAACTAATCTCAATATCACAGCCAATATCCCGTGGCAGTTCGAGAAGGATCTCCCTGAGTGTTGCGAACGAATCCTGGATGAAGTCGCCACGGGTGTTCGGTTTGAAGCCTTTCTGTTTGAAGTCGACCGTGTGTTTCATCCGGTCACGGATCTGGATCGCCCCCGCCTCGAATTGGCGTCCCAATGAGCGGGAGCGTGGTCTGCCTGGCTCGGCCCGGGAATGGACCTTTCCAAGAACTGAGAGCGGGTTACCGTGGGGAGATTGGATATTACTGGCATGCAGGAACTGGTCTAGCGTCAGATCGTGGATGGCGACATCCGTCCCCGATTCGCTCAAAGAAAAATCATGGAAGGCCACTGCCTCTAGATCTCGTGTGACCTGGACGTCGAACTCCACAAACGACGCCCCAAGCTTGGCCGCGGAGAGGAAGGACTCGACCGTGTTTTCCCCGAGTTGGAGATAGTCATGTGTCTTCGAATTCTGGCCGGCGCCTCGATGACCAACGAGGAGTGGAGCTTCAGAGGCCTTTCCGCTCAGGCCAACTGGCCGAAGCGTCTGCAAATGCGGAAAGGGCTTCGCGACTAGAAACGTAAAGGTTACCGTCCCTGACACGGCCATTGTATCCTTGTCCAAGATAGGAATTGTTTGCTCCCGAATGAGGCTCTGGCGTCCAGCTCCGAATTGGTGACTGTTGCTCTCTATGAGAGCTGTGCCGCTACCTACCAAGATCTCCTCACCGGGGCGTCCTGTTAAGCGGATGACCTTGAACACTAGCTGTGGCTCCATAGCCCCAGGAATAGGAAATACGAAAGGGCCGTTGATCTGATCATCCAGGATTGGTAGGCGCACGCGTCGAGGCTCTGATTTCGTTCCCAGCGCTGAAACCTCCAGAGCAAAGGACAGGCCCTCGTACGTCCCAGGGGCATGAACCGATGAACAGTAAGAGAGATCCACTCCAGCGACAACTCGGTCTTTGCGGGCGGTACCCAAAGTAGCGATAACGATTTTCTCGTCCTTTCCACAGTGTACGCTGGCATGTTTGGTTTTCGACATGGAAACGCTTGCAGGTCCTCCGGTCAAGTCGCGCATATCGGAAGTCCTGAATAGCTCAGCCACAGCCAAGTGGCCCTTGAAGACTGCGTGTTCCTTAGCAGTCCAACCGAGGTGATCAGTCCTTTGCTGACTCAGTCCGGCTTTCAAGAGGAGCTCGACGATGGCATAGTGACCGTCCGCACATGCAATGAACAGCGGCGTCCATCCCCGTGAAGAGTCCGGGACGTCAAGTTCGGCGGCTTCTTCAGACATGGCTTTCAGAACAAGAGCTGTGTAGTCCAGCCGTCCGAGTTGGGCTGCTACATGAAGAGCAGTTTCGCCACGACAGGATAGACGGCTGAGATCTGCACGGCCTTGTAGCAGGCAGCGGACGATCTGGTCGTTCTGGTTCCTGAGAGCAATGTGGAGAAGGTCTCCCATGATCGTCCTGGCGGCCGACTCTTCGCCGGCGGCATTACGGGCGATGATGAAGTCGATTAGGTACGCTGCCGTTAAAGCGTGGTTTCCTACTACTGCATGATGAAGCGGCGTCAATGCTTCGTCGTCGGCTGATAATATGGTCCGGACTGCAGCCTGGGTGTCTGTTGACTTGTCCCACGGTTCTACTAAAAGCTTCTGACAAACTACGAGCAGTCCATAGCCAGCGGCGTAGTGAAGTGGTAACCGACCAAAACGGTCCCCCGCAAGGAGCACTTGAGAAATCCAGCGCTCGCCAACTTCAATGCCCGCGAGGAAGTGTTCCCGATAAGCACTCTTTGTCCCTTGGTAGGAATGTAGTTTTTGACTTCGCCCGAGGGCAAGAATCGACCACTTGAGAACATCTCGCTTGATCTCAGGTTGCTCAGACAAAGCCAGCAAAGCCAGCAACGCTTCGTAGTGCGCAGGCACGCGCACGGCCGAGAATATCAACAGGGCGCGAATGAGATTTTTGGAGGTCTGTTCCAAAACACCGAGCTTGACATCTGAAGATCTCAGCAGCTGAACAATAAAACCGATATCGCCGTGTTGAAGAGCTTGTTCCACAGCATCCGTGACAGCTTGAGGGCAGGGATTTTGACGAAACACACGGGCAAGATACAGAGACCGTCCCTCGTTTCGTTTCGGCAAGGTGAGGCCGCGATCGATGTCTGCGATCAAGACGTCGAGTCTCCTTAGTCGATCGAAAAGTTGTATCTCCCATGCGGACTGCAATGCCCGCCATCGGGCCAGGGAGCGGCGGTAGAATGGGCCCTCTTTCTCGCCATATCGCTCAAGCTTCGCGAATACCCTGGTCACTGCATCAGTGTTGACTCTCTCAAACCATTGCAGTTTTTTCAAGTCCAGCTGGAACTCGGAGAACGCTTCAAGAAGAAGTGTCAACTCGAAGGGGCATATCTCGCTGGCGTTTTCCACTCGGGTTGGCGCCGTGGTAAAGCCATATAAATCGCATAACTCTTTCTCGACGGCATCCAACGACTCGAACTGGTGCCGATAGAATGACTCCAAGGTAGAAATACCGATCTCCAAGTGCTCAAAGACCTCTGCAGCGGAATCAGTGTCCGTCCAGGATATGGGGAGTGATCAGGTCTAAATCCTACTTGGTGGGGCCGAGGACTTAATGAGGCCCTTCAGGAGGCTGTAGTCGACATAATACTCGCTCCACTCTGGGATGATGCGCCTGTGCAAGTCCTGTCCAAATCTCATGATGACGAGACGAGGCTTTGAGTCTGGCTAATCCGACTCGGCGGAGTTGGGGAGGATGTTGGACGGGTGTGAGCGGGGATCTTTCGGAAATGAGTGTTGGTTGGGCAGCAGGTTGCAGAAGCAGCGTCAGCAGATTGGTTGGTATCCCTGGCGTCAAGGGTGAATTGATTGGCTGTCTCAGATGAAAGGCCGCCTCAGGGTGGTAAACAATTCATACAGACTGTTCTAGCCATCCGAATTTCACGATAGAGCATGTGTTCACACCGGCCGCCGGCCGAGCCATGAACCTTTGTAATACCAAGAGTGGTGCTAATCGAACAACCCACTCCCATCAATACCAGAAATTCTATATTCGTGCACAGAATCTATCAAGCATCTAACCGAAAAACAGCAACAAACTGAATGTTTTGGTTGGTTCCATAACTACTTAGGTACCTTACCTAAGTACCTTACCTTGATATATTTCTCGCATGTAAACCCAGCATAAGGTAGGTATTTGAAGATGGGTGGAGACCATAGACATGCAGAGAATATCGGAGGGCACAGTGATCGTGAGACAGTATTATAACTTGAACGTCCAATTTACCCCGCTTCGTTTGTCCTGCCTTACTGAAGGTGCCAACTGAATCAATTACCTACTCAGCCGTGTCAACTTATCTAAGGCGCTTCACTCAATTGAGCTGCAAAGGCCGAGGTCTCAAGTATGACAGATAACTCTGGATGCCCAAGTACTGGGACTCGAATCGTTCAACGACAAGAGGAGGGGAATGAAGACTACCAAAGATCCGAATAATGGGAGAAAAGCCAATGATTGATCAATTGATCAGTAAGACAGACAGATCGTATATACAACGCGGCCTAAGGCGGTCCATACCAGGCACCGTGTGCTCCATAAACATGGCCGATTGTCTGAGGGGAATACACTAGATTGCCATTTCAGCGGCCGCCAGGGACGGGGGTGTGAAAGCAAACTGGTCAATTCATACAGGCCAACCTGCGCCCGCCCGCTGTGATACACTCCTTGCAGACGCCAACCTTCGCCACACGACACCCCAACACACGGGCCAACCCCGCCGAGCCGTGTGTTTGCTCTTTTTTTTCGAAGCACCTGGCTGCGCCTTTTTCCGATGGATAGGCAGTTGGTGAGGCGCTCGCGCAACTGGCGAATCGCCTTCGCTTCGGTTCGGGTCGATGCAGCCAGGAGAGCCCTCCAAGAGCCTTGCCTCTTGGCCCATTTTCACAGCTCTTTTGAGAAGGCCTCATGCTTCACCAAAACCCTAAGTCTGGCGTGTCCTCTTGGATTGCTAGGCATCGTGTTAGGTTGATTGAACGACCTCTAGCAAGGTGCGACTCCAGAGAACCTACAGTTCAGCTGTCTACGTCGCACCCATGGACCCACTATCGCTTGCCGCTAGTGTGATTGCCGTGGCGGGCCTCGCCGCAACCATCTGCTCCGCCATTTCGGAGCTGCGAACGCTTTGCAAAGGCCTTCCGGGACGCCTTCATGCGGTCAGTAACGAGGTGGTCGACCTTGAGCTGGTCCTCACACAGGTCGCGACGCTCTTGAAAGAGCGGGCCATTCTTCTGGGCTCCCAGCAGTCTGTGGGAGCCATTCCTCACCTATTAATACAAGCCAGAAACAAGTTGAATGAGCTCAGAGCCATTGTCGACCGCTTGACCGCTGCATCCGCGAACTCTAAGTTGCCACTTCTTGGGGCCAGCATTTGGCGTAAAGAGCAGGGTCGTCTGCAAACACTGCAGGAAGATATCAGGACGGTCAAGTCCAGCTTGAATATCCTCCTCGGCGCATCCAATTCGTAGGACTGGCCTTACCCCTCACCTTCATGTCCGGCTGCTGACTGGAGTAATTACAGTCAAGATATGATGAGAATCCGTCTCGACATCCAGGAAATATCAGCTATTACTATACAGTCCTCAACACAATCCACCCAGGAACATCTTGCATTGGGCAGGGCCTTGCTGAATACAATGGCAAAAATTGACGACCGCGTTGCCCGTGTCGAAGAGCTGGTCCAAGCACAGTCGCAGCAGCTTCATGCGAGGCAGTTCTCGCAGGTCGGCTCGTCTTACAATGCTCCCATGCGGCCAAAAACGGCACTCTCGCTTTCCAAACATGAGGAAGCGGCAACCCCAGCCCGAGCGCAAGATAGCATCGGCGTTCGCGTTCGACCGTACGTCGCGACGTGTCATCCCGGCTGTCCATGCTCTTGCCACGCGCCGCAACGTTCTGCAACTCCCGCGATCTTAAACAACATTCTCGGCCGTCTCTTTGTTGGCTATTCCGGATTGCCCGTTCTCAGCCCGAAATGCGACGACGAGGAGTGCCGTGGAGCGCGCACGAAGCAAGTCAGCATGGAGTATTGGTTTCCAATAAGCATATGGCCCACCATCGTACGGATTCAGCTGGCTTTGAGCATAAATGGAGGGCCTTCTTTGCATCTGGAAACGCTGAGAAGAGTACCCGACGCCTCGCAGTGCGTTGGCTTCGCTCAGAATGGAAACATCCGTGGTCTTCAGCATCTCTTCAGACACGGGCTTGCGTCTCCTCGAGACGTGAGCAGCGGTCGCGGCTACACCCTGCTCAGGTGGGCTCTGTATGCCAAGCAGTACGAGACGGTCGAGTTTCTCGTGCACGCAGGTGCAGATCCCGACTACCGACCGATCGCGGCATCCGACAATAACGCTCGAAACAAGGCGTGTCATTTCCTCCTTGAGGGCGGACTCTCTGAAACGGCAACCAAAGCTTTGAGGGCAATAACGAATGGGAGCGATTATCTCGATGACTTTATCGACAGCTCTAAATTCACGAAAACCCACAAAATCGTCCTGGGTTTGTCGCTGCGGGACCTAGAGGAGGAACTCCTGCTCAACCCCGGTGACATAAACATGCAAGACTCAATGGGACGCACGCCGTTGGCTTGGGCGGCGGCCAGAGGGGATGCGCAGGCAGTTGCTACTTTACTCAGCTATGGTGCTGATCCAAATATCACCGACGTGCAGATATCCGGCCCACTATCCAACGCGGCCGCCCAAGGCCACACCGCCTGTGTTGAGCTCCTCCTCGAGGCGGGCGCAGATCCCGACCCAGCTCTCCCCAAGGGCGTCAAAAAGGGGAGTCCCCTCAGCGTTGCCTCCCGGAACAGCAAAGATGCAACTCTCCTCAAGAGGCTGCTCGACTTTGGCGCCAACGTCAATACCCTCACCGCGGAGGACAAGACACCGCTCTTCCACGCGACGAGGAACGACAATGCGAGCTTTGCCATCCTTCTTCTCGAGTACGGGGCCGACATCAACGCCACGGCCACGACGGGCGAGACACCGCTGACCACAGCCATCACGTACAACAGCCACAACGTCCTCCGCCTCTTCCTTGACCGCTGGTCTGAATACACCGTCTGTCCCCGTCTCAAGGGGCCCAATCTCCTGGGGATCGCGGCGCTCTACGGAGACTGCGAGACCTTGGCCATTCTGGCCGGCGCAGATCACTTCCGGTCCAGGCACGACCAGCACTACACCCTTGCGGACTTCAAGGCCCTCCTCCGCCAACGCGTGGACGTGACGGAGGGATTGATCAATGCGTTTGACGAACTACTTCATGTCGTCAACATGGCACCGAACCCCAAAAAGAGCGAGGAGGGGTTGCTCGAGTCTGGTTGTTTCGCCTGCCTCTCATCACATTTCAATAGTCCAGGGGACGGTTTTGTGCGACGGGACACTGAAAGCGATGAGGAGTCGTATGAGAGTTTCCAGGATGCCGTGGAGAAGCTGGAGGCAGTGGTGGCATAGTATTCTTCGAAAGCTGGTTGTGCGCAACGGGCGGTTTTTTTTTGGGATTTTTTTTTTGGTATCAAGTTGATATTAGACGGCATGATTTACGACTTGAACTCGCTATCAAGCAGATGAGACATGATACACGATATGAAGCAGTTTTTTTGCTATCTGATCTCTCAACGTACATGCCAATCTATGCATTCTCGCGCAGTTGCGTGGCGTCAGACCTTGATGGTGATGGCATAAATACCTTGGCTAGCCCCGACATACGCGACATCCTTGTCCTTCTCGGTCCTGCCAAAAGCGCAAGACGTCGATCCCGTGACGGTGCCGACGCTGGTCGGCTTGCCTACAGCAGGGTCGACCTCGACGAGCGAGTTCTTGCCGTTGGTCGCGACGTAGATCTTGCCGTTGGGGCCGAAGCAGAGATCGTCGCCCATCAGGTTCGTCCAGAGCGTGGTGACGGCGCCCGTGGCCTTGGCCGTCACCGGGTCGACAGCCACCTTGTGGAAGCTGTTCTTGAAGATGTTGGTGTACCAGACCACGCCGTCCTTGTACTTGATCCCGTCGATGCCAAAGGGGATGCCGCCCGAGGGGGCCATGGTAGGGTCGGACAGTGCGACACTGTACTCGCCCGTCGTGACGCTAAACTTGTACACGTTGCCCTTCCCGGCGTCGGCCACGAGGACGGTGTCGTTGTTGAACACGGCCAGTCCGTTCAGATTGCTGGCCTCGGTGATCGTCTTGATCAGGGACGACTTGGGCGAGCCGCCGGTGAAGTCGACCTTATAGATGCCCTTTCCACCGCCGATCACGGCGAAGACGTCGGGCGCATACTCGCCGATCCCGCTCAGCCCGGACGCTCCAGTGACCGCGATAGCCGTGGAGGAGGTCTTCGCGACGGCGTCGACGGCGTACAGGTTCGCGCTGTTCATGTTCGTAGCCAGGATCTGGCCGTTGGAGCGCACCGCCACATTCTCAATCGAGGTTAACCTGACAACCTGCGTCGCTGCGCTCTGACGAGGCTCGATTGCAGCGGCAGAGGCAAGAGAGAAGAGCAGCGGCAAGCTGCCGAGGAGGGATGATATCTGCAGCATCTTGCGACTTGAGTGTGTGTGTGTGTGGTCGCTACCAAACTGAATTAAACTGAACTTGAAAACGCGCAAAAAAAACCCACAACGTAATGTATCTTCAGACACGGGTCTCGTCCTCAACATCGGGCGTAGATATTCCTCCATGAGCCCCTGTCTTCTCCACAGCCTGTCCACATAGGCGGTTTATATAGGTCTTGGCGGATCAATTAGAGATATTGGGACAGAGAAAGTCAGGCTAAATTGTGGATTGGGGAAGCGCTCCTAGTCTTAGCTGGGCCCAGGGGACATTGTATGGCTAATGTCGGCAGACAAGAGAACACTCAAAAGCTTTCCGAAATTGGCAACAGCGGCTGGCGGCTCCATCCGAGACGTCTCCTTTTGCCGCGTTGACAGGTCTGCAGCTGAATGAGGGGGCAAACGAAAAGGTACTGGTATTGCCAAGCAGGCATTGGGGCGTGATACCCCTTTTCAGATACCCGAAAGCAGCACCCAGCTTTCCAGGCTCGGCTGGCTTACATCAGTCCATGATCCCTTTCCTCAACCTAGTCTCTTTTACAAGCTCCTCGAGCGCCTCGCACGCCTTTGTTGCGCCGCCGAGATTGAGCAGCTCGTCCCCTACACGGCGTGCATTCCGACGGTAGCGGTCATCTTCCAAGACAGCATCAACAGCGCGCTTCATCTGTTTCGGGGAGGGGTTGCTGGTCTGCAGGTCGACGCCGGCGCCAATCCACGCGACACGCGCTGACGTATCGGTGTGGTCTTCTGTTCGGCCCGCGCAGATGAGTGGCACGCCGAAGGTGAGGGCCTGGTTAATTCCGCCGTACCCGCCGTTCGTGATTAGGATGCGCAGTTTGGGAAACAGCAGATGGTAGGGCACCCATTTTGCCAGATGCACGTTGTCGGGCATCTCAACCTGCGCTCGAAGCTCGTCTGCGTATGGCGTCATGACTATGAGCATTACCTGCGGACATGTCGCCAGCGCCCTGATGGTAGGGACGATGAGCAGTTTCGGGTTCGTGGCCAGCGTTCCCTGCGTTACGCCCACGACGCATGGATGGCTCATGGCGTCGGCCCACCAGTCGGGAAGTTCCATGTCCGGGTGCCCTGATGGACAGACCAGAGGGCCGACATAGCACACCTTCTGCAGATGCTGGCTCGGCTGAGCGGTGATGGTCTCGTCGTGGTACTCCATCTCTGGGCAAGAGGCCTGGATATGCAGAAAGGGGCTGTATGTGTACAGCTCTGCTGGTCGGCCCAGCTTCAGCCAGGGTAATCCGAGTCTGGCGCGTTGTGGGTTGATGAAGGGGCCCAAGACAAGAGGGTAGAATACCCAATGATTGAGACGGTGCCGAGCCCGGTTCAAGAACCGACCAACGGCCGAAGATGGCGGCCGCTTGCCGGATCCCCATTGCGGACACGAGTCGGCCGAGTAGGCCATGGCAGTCCCGCTGAGGGAGGCAAAAGTGGGGATCTCACCGAGGTCGTACATGGCCTGGGCGCCAGTGCAGAGCACGTCGGCCAGGATGCAATCAGCGTTAAACCCATGGAGAGCGCGGCGGTAGTCGGCGGCCTCCGCCAATACACGGTTGCGCATGCGGGCGCGTGCCTGCTCGAGTGCGGTTACTGGGTCTCGGGCTATGAGGTAGGCGTCGCACTCTGCGATGCGCCGCGTGGGAATATGGGTTGCCCCCGTGGCCACCACCATGCGCTCGTGCTCGGCGCTGACGAGCCAGACTACCTGATGGCCGCGATCAACAAGAGCCTTGACCACGGCTTGCATGTTGTAGAAATGGCCCTTCGGGTAGTAGGAGTAGATGAGGTAGCGGTGGGAGTTCGTAAACTCTCTGGGCACGCTTGGCGCGTCTGAGAGAGCGACGTGCACACCGTTGCGGCTCAGCAGGCCGAGACCATGCCGCTCGACCCAGGGCCGGATATCACGGGCTTCCAGGGAGGCGTAGGTCTGAAGCATGCGGATGACAATATACGAAGCCATTGTGAGTGCAATCCGCTCTGCGAGCACTGTCAGTATCTTCGCTTGGACAGCTTCCGGACACAAGCGACAAGTCACAGAAACACTTACGCCCCGGACAGACCCTCTGGCCAGGCTGGAATGGGATGAAGCCCGGCGCATCTTCTTTAATGTTCTCCCATCGTTCTGGTCGGAACGACTCGGGATCAGCGCCAAAGACGTCCGGATTGCGGTGAGATGCCCACGACCAGAATGACACGATCTGCCCCTTTCTGATGAGAATGCTGCCCGTACCATCTGACCCCCCTCCTCGGGGGAGCCATGTGTCTTTGTTGGCCATCTTTGCATTGAAGGGCACAGGTGGCATCAGTCGCAGTGCTCCCCCTGTCAGTCTAGCGCCGTGGTCCAGCAGGAACAGGAGTGACGCTCACCTTCATTGAACACGTGTCGGAGGTACACCAGACTGGTGAGCTCATCGTATGATGGCGGTTCGATGCCGAAGCGGTCGAGAACGGAGCCCCTGAGTGTTGCAAAGACGCGATTGTCTCTTGAGAGATACCAGAACGTCGACGAGAGCAGCCCGGCCGCTGACTCGATGCCCGCCAGATATATGCTTGTCGTCTGATCGCGGATCGTTGACAGGCTGTGACCATCGGCCGCACAGCCCTCGACGAATGAACAAGAGGCTTTGGAGTCTTGCAGCTGCCCCGCCTCTCCTTCAGGTTGTCGCGGCGCTCTGTTCTTTGCTGTAGCCGGCCTGACAAACCGCTCAATGTACGTCTTGATCACTTTGCTTGCCCCGCGGAACCTGATCATGTCACCGATCCACGACAGGGGCCTCGATAGTCCAAATGCTGCCACATTCTCCTTGACGAACCAAAGCGCCGCATCTAGCTCGTCTTCTTCCGGCGTCCGCTGTACCGACAAGGCATCCATGTGCTCGCCCACGGCAAGCGTGCCCAAGACGTCGGTCATGAGCGCGATGAACAGCGCCTGTATGTCGACGCTCTGTCCGTCGGTGGGGATCCGCTGCTGCATCATCACCTGCAGCCGGCCCTCAACAATGTCGAGATCCACCACCGAGCGGGTGTCGGCGAAGTGCACTCGGAACAGCTTCCGCGCTGCTCTCCACTCGGCGCCATCGTACCCAAAAATGCCGTCGGGGGTGACTGGAACGAAGAGGTGGCGTCTCAGGGGCCCAATCTCGAAGTCATCAAACCGTCGCTGCAACACGTGCTTGATGTTGTCCGGGTTACAGGTAAAAACAACATCCATCCCGACTATTCTCGACACATAGGTATCGCCCAGCTCCCTGAACAAGACGAGCGAGTTGGGCAAGATGTTGCGCTTCTGATACTGCCGGACCATGTTCCACGCCTTGCGAATCCCTAATGGAAACGATGCATTGTCGTATCTAGGTGTCTGGCAGTCATGCTCCGTCGCGACTGCGTGCAGATGCTTCCGTCGCTGCACTATAGACTTGACGAGTAGAGCCAAGTTGAGGAGCGCCGTGAGCGCCAGGACCACGAACGCGGTGGACATACTGTCAGTTGTGAAGAGGCCCATCTTGTCTATCGCTGCTTAGCGATGATGCAGTACTTGCATCGCAACAATATGCCGAGCTGAACGATGCCAAGTCGTAGTTCAGGCCTAACAGCTAATGGACACGGATATGGCATCCTCTGGGGAGATCTGTGGCATGGGAGCATACCAAGTGCGACACAGCCACGACCCGACTCCGTACAGAATCGGACGTGCGTGTCCCGGAAGCTGGCCTTGGTGTCAATGGCCCGAGATCCGAATATGGGAATATCGAGTGCTGGAATTTCTGATCTGCATGCCTTCCCACCGCCTTTTCTGCAAATACATGTCGAGGAGACATCCCGGTGCATGCGAGACTGAAGGCGCGAATGGCTGTTGACTCTGTCACACTTGTAGAAGCACTAGATCTAAAACATGCATGCGGACATACCGTGATAGGAATGGCCGAAAGAAAACCAATAAAAGGCGTCAAGGAGGGCAACACCGAAGATCGGGCTGCTATTGTGAATGGGCCATTGGCGCCACGGTGCTCCGTGTGCTGAATGGGCGCGCCGCCGGAGGGAGGGTTCTTGTGCAGCACGTTTAGACGGACACTGTGCAGAAGGCGCATAAATTGAATTCGATATTGTTCAGCCTACGGAGTACGCTTCAGCTCAATATAGCATCTTGGCTAGCAGTGCACATTCTAAACTCGTCTTGCCAGTCCAGGAAGGGCGAGCGACCTGTATCTCGGAACAATTTGTGCTGGTTGCACTCGCGCCAAAACGCGCGCCAAATTGCGCGTAAATTGCACAAGAATCGGCGACGTGCTAACACAGGTCAATGACAGGCATGACGATCGATCCCATATTCACAAAGTAGAGGCGCACGACTGGCTGAATCCGGAGTGAGTGAATGCGATGTGTTAGGCGGTCTGGTATTCTGTACAAACAGAGGGAGCAACGCCACGGTGAAGTGGTGGACTGCATGGTAAAATTGAACGCCAGCTGCCGCCTAGCTTCTTGCTATCAGAATGACCCACTTTCAACCAATAAGATGTATTTTTATCGCTAAGATGGGCGGGCCGACAACACTTACATGCATACCGTACCTCACGGCAGTGTATGCACCTACCTAATTCGAGCACCTCTGATGCATTACATCTCACGTCGTATTGTGATGACTTTGTAATCAACGAAACTCACTCTCATTTAGCGTCTCGACGGGAAGAGGACGACCTTTGTGATTACAGCGTTTGTCGAGCTGATATTCTGCCGGGATGAAGGGCACAAGAGCACCTAGCTCTTTGGAGGACAGTTCAGGCCATTAGAATCAGCCCCATTTCAATTCTTTCGTACGTGTTTGGAGAAATAAATGTTCCTTTCTGATTGAATAGAAAGACTATTGGCGCCAGGGTCCTCTTCCTACACCATCTATTATATGTTATCATCTTTCATCTTGCATTTGAGCTGGGATGCAGGTGCTTGGTAGCGCAGTCTGACCATTGTGCCGAAATATTCTACATGGTGGGCTCCTGCCTGGGGATTTCCATGGCAAAGTGTTCGTAGCAGGTGGGCAAATGACGCGCACCAATCCTCGGGCAACTTATGGAATCATCTATCGGCGAAGAACGGCGATTACCGATGATCGTCGCGATTCACGCCCAGGTCTCGGTCACTTCAATGTGAGACAACTTCAAATAGTTAAGCGATGACGTGGGACGCTCGAAGCCTCGGGTTTCCCCAGGACTAACGCGCCAAGCCGTGGAATGCACGACGATTGCAAATATTTCGCATACGATATGCCAGAATATGCATGGGTGCATGTACTTTGCTCGTATGCAGCCTGTCACATGCGGCGCTACCGTTGCCGGACTTGCTGCTTGTCTCTGCTCAAGCTTTTTGCATGGCGTCCGATAACAGCGGTGACACGAATCTCGTCTTTCGCAGCCAGCCCTGATCAGCGAAGCGAAGTTGATGTTCTCGAGTCGATCCAGCGTCAATCAGTGAATCAGGCTTATTTGCTGCAAAGCTGGCCTGCGTCTCGATCGCCGCTATGGCGTTAAGCTTGAAGCGAAGCATGTCGGAGGCAGTAAGGTCTCGGTAGCAGGCTCTCTCTCTCACCAGACAGCCCTAGTTGGGAACTCCCGGCCTTTCGTTGCTGGCTCGCTTTAGCACCAAAGATGCACAGTGCAGATCTCGGATTCGGGGAAGACGGACATCCGATACTTGATCGCTGCTATGGCCATGGCGGACAGGACGCGATGCAAGAGTATCAACCCAAGAGCAAAGATGTGGGACATCAGTCACACAATGGACGTCTTGTGGCTGGCCGAAAGTATGCTAGCAAGACGGCTTGCGTGGTGACAGGTCAGCCCTCCGACTTCCTCATCGGCAGCTCGAAGCCCCCCCCCCCTTGTGCTTGACAGAGGGCTTATTATCTCCAAGCTCGTCCCTCTCGTTTTGACCTGATCTGGTTCGGCACTCTTCGGGTTCAAGCTGGGGCGTAGGTCTAAGCCAGGTTCCCAGACAGACTGCAAGGGAAAGCCATCATGGGCATCTTCGAGGACGGCAAACAGGCCGAGAAACTCATCGACCTGAGAGTCGACCTGGGCCAGAAACCAGCAAGGACGCTCAGGAGGGAAGCCAAGCATGCGGCACATCTAGCCACGCAGTATGCGCGGCAGACGGTCAAGGATGACGGGCACTGGATGGGGCCCATGTCTTCGGACGTGAGCATCACGGCGGAGTGGATTTTTCTGGTGCAGTCCATCGGGCTCAAACTCACCGACAGCGACCGTGAGGCGTACAGATTCCACTTTCTGTCGAGCCAGCAGCCCGACGGCTCGTGGGCTATCGCACCGCAGTATCCCTACGGCGGCAACCTGAGCAACACCATTGAAGCATACTTGGCGCTCAAAATCCTGGGCCTCTCCCCGTCGCATCCGGCCATGTGCAAGGCGAGGTCGTATGTGTTGGCCAGCGGCGGCGTTGAGAAGATGCGCATCTTCACCCGCTTCCACCTCGCCATGTTTGGGCTGCTTCCCTGGTCGTCGGTCCCGCAAATGCCGCCCGAGCTCATCCTCCTGCCGTCGTGGTTCCCCATCAATCTGTACAAATTCTCATCCTGGTCGCGCATCACCATCGTGCCCTTCCTCATTATCCGCACCCACGAGCCGACGTACCCGCTGCCCAACGGCCTCGCACGGAACAACAACTACCTGGACGAGCTTTGGGTTGACCCATCCAACAAGGCTGTCCCCTACGCCAAGGACACGCTCCATCTGCTGCGCACCAACTGGATCGCGCTGCTCTTCCAGATTGCCGACCTGTTCGTCTGGTTCTTCTGCATTCTGGGTCTCATGCCCTTGCGGCGGTGGTGTTTGCATCTCTGCGCGAACTGGCTCCTCGATCGGCAGGAGGCGTCGGGCGACTGGGCGGGCATCTTCCCGCCCATGCACCTGTCTCTCTACGCGCTGCTGCTGGAAGGCTATCACTTCGACTCGGAGCCCATACGGCTCGGCCTGGAAGCTCTGGACCGGTTCCGCTACCAAGACGAGAAGCGTGGGCTCTGGATGCAGCCCTGTGTCTCGCCGGTGTGGGACACGTTTCTGATGGTGCGCGGACTGCTAGACGCAGACGCGGTCGACAGGGACGACTCCTTGGTGGCGAATGCCGTGGCGTGGACGCGTGCGCGCCAGATCTTCATTGAAAACGGGGACTGGCGCGTGTACCGGCCCAAGCTGTCACCCGGCGGGTTCAGTTTCGAGTACGTCAACACCATCTACCCGGACGTGGACGACACGGCAGCCGGAGTGCTCGCCTTCCTGAAGCAGGATCCCGGTCTCGTGTGCGCGAGCCATGTCATGCGCGCGGCGGTCTGGATTCTGGGGATGCAGAACGCCGACGGCGGGTGGGCTGCGTTTGACGTCAAGAACGACGCCCTTTTTCTCAACTCGATCCCCTTCTCTGACATGGACGCGCTTTGTGACACGTCGTGCCCGGACATTGTCGGCCGCGTGCTCGAGGCGTTTGGTCTGATGCTGCAGCTGCGCGCGAAGCAGCTGAACTTGCTGAAGCTGAAGCAGGACGCCGCGGCTACGGACATGGACGGTCCGCTGTTTGACGCAATCGAGGCCGCCTGCCGCCGCGGCGTCGCCTACCTCGAGGAGACGCAAGAATCCTTTGGTGGCTGGTTCGGCCGATGGGGCACCAACTATGTGTACGGCACCAGCAACGTTCTCGCAGGCTTGGCCTATTTCGAGGCCCGTCCGCGCGTTCGCGTCATGATTCCGCCCGCAGTGGCCTGGCTCGAGTCGGTGCAGAACGCCGACGGCGGCTGGGGCGAAGGACTCGACTCGTACGTCGACATCTCGCGCGCTGGCAAGGGCGAGTCAACGCCCTCACAGACCGCATGGGCCCTTATCGGCCTGCTGCCCTATGTGAACCCAACTCGCAAGTCGATCGCCCGCGGTGTCGAGTGGTTAGTAACGAGACAGGACGAGAAGACGGAGGATGCCCAGACTGGCGAGACCGTCGCTGCCACTTGGACGCAGGACGTGCACACCGGGACCGGCTTCCCGGGGCATTTCTACCTGGGATATGATCTATACAGGCACTACTTCCCGCTCATGGCGCTGGGGCGGTATGTTCGGGCCGTTGACGCCCTGGAGCAGGACAAGTGGCGGTAACATTGTGGCTCGTCCATTGCTGAGAGCGGCAGTGGGCGGTGTACATACATCGGGAAGCTGTGGAATGGTTGATTACATTGGTCTCCCTCATGAAATCTTTAAGAGATATCCAGTCAGAGCCTGTTCACACGACACCCTCAGTGTCCAACGAAGCAAGTGACTTACTGTGTAACTACTGATGTACTAAGGTACCCCAGAGGGGCTAAAAGTATGTGGTTGAGCTTCGATCACATTACATATGTCCGCCAGAGAGCGCGCGCGTATTGTACCGTGATTGATACTGTACGTGTGGCGCTGCTCTGGCCTGGCTCCCGCTTGCCGGGAAGAGATGTGTGAGACAAATGTTGCTCTGAAATGGAGAATTCGTCGTAACATCCAAGTGCATGTGGCTGCCGACATCCGACGTGCTTTGCTCAATGCGGAGCGCCGTAGATGGCGGCTCCTCGCTAGATCTCCCAACTGACACACCGTCCCAAGCGGTCGGGACTCGCTCGCTCATGATCTTCCAGGCTGTGAACAGAATCGTCGTCAGCTAAACTAGGCCCAATATGCCCCCTGAAAAGAGCGGGCGCAATTTGAGAGCGTCCGATAGTGCGGCAAATACCATACCGTATGCAAGGAACCGGCCTAGCGGTCAATTCATTGGCAGGATTGGGTCATTTGCGTCGCGCGTGGCCCTACCTCCCTTTCAGCCCTTGCACCTACGCGCTCAACATCTTCACGAGCTTCCACACCAACTGGGCGCTCGCGGGTGTGTGGTATACGGTCAGCAGCCATGAAATGAAATGCTGTGATGAACGCTTATCCCGCCCATGCCGAATCTTGCAGCAAATGTGGTCGCTCCGGATTGTTATTATTACTGCTGGCTCTGGGTCAAGGAGAGAGAGACCTCAGTACATTAGACATTCTCGAACAAAACGATTAATGGACCATACGTTATAGATATGAGGAACCTGGCCACCGATTATTGAACATCACACAGACATTCCATACGTCGATTTATTTATTTTACAAGCCATCAACTTCCATTAGTTTGATCGGTTCATGTCCCTGTCTATATCCAAACTCCATGTGCTATTATCCCGTCACATATACCTAGTTCCAGATACGGCTCAGCCACACTTGAGATTGATTACCTACACAGATCCAGAGATACACAAGCCCACACATCCCCCGTACCTTGCATGAACACAACACTTCCTCAACACTCGAATCCGAAACGAAAATTAGGCAAGGACAGCAACGAGGCCAACGGCGGCAGCCGCAAGGAGGCTACCGCGGAAGGTGTTGGCAGCGGCGGCAGAGGTAGGCGTGCTGGAGGCGTTGGCAGTCGAGGTGCTCTTGGTGGCCGTGGCGGTGCCGGTGGACGAAGAGGTGGCGGTAGACATGGTGGTTGCGGTCGACGTCTCAGAAGCGGCAGAGCTAGAGCCACTGGAAGAGGCAGCCGTAGCAGTGGTTTCCGTGGCCGTCGAGGCAGAGGCGGCGGCGGAGGCGGAGCTGCTCGAGTTGCTGGAGTTGTCACTGGCGTCGCTGGGCTTGCTGCTCTCCTTGACCTCGAATTGCTCCGACTGAGCCAGGATGCCCGTGTTCTGCGTGGAGACGCTCTGGAGGTTGAACTGGTAGCCGGTATCGGCCGGAACTCCGGTCTGCGTAACCTTGATGCCGCCCTTGGTCAGGTCCACCTCGCCCAGGTCCTTGCTGTAAGGCGTGTGTCCGCTGGCCATGTTGACCAGGAACAGGTGTGCGCTGGTGGGATCGGAGGAGACGGTCGACCACGACACCTGGAAGCCCTCGCTCAGGCCGACAACCTGGTTCTTGGTCGGGGCGGTGATCTGGATGGCGTGCGCGCAAGCGGCCAACAGCGCCGCGGCGGAGAGGATCGAAGTATACATTTTGAATGGGTTTTTGGGATCAATCGAACTACAAGTTGTCGATTTTCGGGTTTAGGGGTTAAATTACTGCTGAGCGAGCGTGGTGATATCGGTACAGAAACGAGCGACTGGATATCGAAAACGAATGGACACCGTCAAAATTTAAACGGCAATGTGTGATGCGACGAGAACAGTGTAGGAAGGAAGAACGGAAGCAAGAAGCGTGGGACGACGCCAAAAGATAAACAGATGTTACAGATCCCACGCTATCTCCGTTCAGAGTTCTCGTCCACTATCACGATGGCCCCACTGATCAACGGCCGATTCAAGGAAAACCAGAACACGAGAAATCTCCACATCGCTATTTTCTGGCCTGTCGTGACGTGTGGCGTCACAGGCCAGACGGTACGGGCAAGCCAAGGCGCACTTGTCTAACGGATTTGGTGGTGGCCCAGGAACGGCTCGAGAACGGCTTTCCAATGATCCAAAAAAAGCAGGACTGCAAAAGCCCTAGACGACAGCCAGCCATTGGCGATCTCTGCCAGTCGCTTTCATTTGCATAAAACCCAATTCGGCGCATGCATGATACGAGCTAGTGATACGCAATCAGGAAGCTCGTCATTGTGCACAAGGAGACAAGATACCACATGGAGAGAGACCGGTGTGCTTACATTAGAGTTATCCTTGCGGCTGTATCCGCGGACCGCGGTGCATCCAGCTTCAGACGCATGATCCATTGAAAGACCGTTTTACCGGGTTGAATGCTCCTAGGCATCACACTCAGCGAGAAGCTGTGCCTGAATATCAGTGGGACCCGGCACAAGATTTCGTGTTCCACATCCCATCATCCCCTTGACTCTGCAGCTCGGCACAAGGGTATGCCCCTGCCGAACCAGCCTTCTGCCTGCGCTACTGCAAAGGCGAAAACCTTGTTTCCGGCATGCGGCTGAATCGTGTTTGCAGGAGAAACAGAGTTTTCTCGTCAGCTTCTGCTCGCAATCGCAATCGTAGCCCAATTGACACGAATGTCTGACGGGCGAATGAAGCGGTTTGGTTAGGGTATTTATTCTTCTTGCCTGTAAGGAGCAAAACGGCAGTGGGCTGGCTGAAGAAGGAAGATTGGGCCATTGTGGCCTGTGCATCTAACGTACAGGCATCGTGTCCAGCCTGGAGAATGCGTTAAAAAAAAGCGGGCATGAGTGACATCGTGTTGAAGGAGCAGTAATCCCGCCACGATACGTACGAGATCATATTCGGATGGGCCGGATACTGTGCGACAATACTACTGTACAACAAAGCATTCAGGAATCGCAGAGCTCTCCACAATGTAAACAAGCATACTTCGTATCGCTCTGATCTTTGCAACACAAGGATCTCTTGGGCTTGCTTGGACATCTGTCAGGCTCGCCTAGCCCTGGCAGTACTAGCAGTTCAGCTGAGTGGAACCCAAGCCTGGAGCTGGTTTGAGCAAGCATGCCAGCCATGTCCTCCCAGCACACGGCCATTGAGAAGGGCTTTGTACGGTGTAGTTATTCTCCGTGAACATGCTCTGTACATAAAAAGTCTTGATCGAGCCAGGCATGGCTCTAGGAGACTTCCGATAGGTGTGTGGGTGCACTGGCAAGTGGGGGACAAAAAAAACCCGAACTGCAAAACTACTTCACCACCGCACACAGTACAGCACAGCCAACTTCTTCATGAGTAACAATGCTACAATGTGACAACTAGCGTATAACTAGCTACAAGTCCGAGCTTCAATCTGATAGATCTTGAGAGGTGATACGGCCTGATTTGGCTGCGTTGTGGTTGTCTAAAGGCAGCATAAGTGCTTTGCAGTCCGGCTTTTCTTGTCCCCCACTTCACTGGCAACGTTGCCTGCTGTCCATGTACAGTACAGTATTGTACTGTGCCATTTGCAGGCCGCCAAAAGCACCTACACTGACCAATTGTGAACCCTCGGTCGTCTCAGGTCAGCAAACTTCTGTTGGCTGACTAGCTCCGTGGTTAATTGCAAGGCTCCTCATTAACGGGACGTCATCAGGATGGAGAAGTGAATCACGCAGAGTTATGTGCATGAGATAGCTATCACGGGGCTCAAGATCAATTAAAGTATATCACTGGGTATCCGCCCATTTTCCTATAGAACTCCATGCATAATATACACTGACGCCGCCGATACGCCAGGCGCTCCGACTTCCGCCCAACCTCCAGTTCAGAACTGGCTGTTGTAGATGCCATGTTGCAGGGAAGAAGGAAAAAAAGGAGACAAACATAAAAGATAGCACAACACCTCGAGACAAGAGAAGCATAAGAGAAACAGAGTCCGGACAGTCGTGGCCTAGTATAGTGATGTGTGAAATGAAAGTGCGGGTAGAGGACTACCACCACCACTGCTGCCGCCAGAACCCTCGCCCCCACAGTGCAGTGGCGAGTGATGTCTCAGCGACGAGCCTAGCAGATGCAACCCCCGACACTGGTTGGCCACTCCCTGGCGCACCAAGTTGACGATGCACTGCTCCGACCCGTCAAAGATCCCCTCGCCGTTGGAGAAGATGACCGACCGCTCACTGACGAGCTTGGACTGGTCGATGGCGCGATTGTCGAGGAGGACGACGGCACAGCGGAGGTACCGCGCCTCCATGTGGATGTCGTTGCGCACGTCGGTGCGCTGGATGGCGTACTTGATCAGCTGCAGGGGGGTGTTGCCGCAGTTGTTGAACACGTTCACGCTTACCTCGTTCTTGCAGAGGAAGTGCACCGCTGTCGAGAGGCCGAACTCGGCTGCGTAGTGCAGTGCCGTGTTGCCTTTTGTGTCGCGTGCGTTGATCATCTGCTCGAAATACGCCGGCTTCTTCTTCCCTCCGAGGCCCAAGAGCTCCGCCATGGAAGCCTCCAGCGTCTTTTTGTCCTCGCCATGGTCACCGCCCGAGCTGCCCGTCTTGTGCAGCAGTTCCATCAGCGGCGTCCGCTTCAGCCCCGCACCCCGGCTACCGCCATGTTCATCGTCGTGTGGAATGGGGCTGCCGGAACCGGCGTGCCGAGGAACCAGCCAGGATGGACGGTCTGTTGTTGACATGGCTGTTGAGCCATCTCTAGAGTGCGAGTTGTCCACCCCGTCCCTTTCAGAGAACTCGGGCAGATAGCGCCGGATGAACTCCTTTTCGTCGCCAAAGATGCGGTGCAGTTTTGGGTTGTGCTGTTGCAGGTTCTTGCAGACACAGTGCCATAGCCGTTGGCCTGATGCCGTCTTGTTCGCAACAAGAAATCGCGCAGACGCGTAGCCGACCTCCCGAAAGACACTGTAAAGCGTCTCCACAGGGAACTCCTTCTTGGCGGCTAGACGATGGAGAAAGGTCTGCTTCTCAACGTCGCGCTGGCAAAAGTCGAAGCCGCGAGATCGCAGGGACCGCATGAGGTTGACGAAGGAGGCTGGGCGGAGGTGTGGGTGTGCTGGCGGGTCATATACGTGGAGAAAGGTCTCTCCGCGGTGGTTGACCATCATCATGTCGTCGGTGTGTCGGAGTATGTTCAGCAGGATTGACACCCGAGCGCCCCATCTCGCCGCCACGTAGAGCAGTGAGTTTCCGTACTTGTCGACGGCGTTGGCCTCGGCATCCGTAACGTAGAATTCTTGAAACGCGGGCCCTTCGGCACGTTGCGCATCGATCGCCCGCGACAAGCGCCCGTGGACGCAGCCGGGGGAGCGTAGGCCTCCGTCTTCCAGAATGAGGGCGGAGCAGCACATCTTGACCAGGGCCGTGTTGAGCTCCTCCGTCGTCGGCTGCGTGCTGGAATACCTTCGCCGAAAGATGTCTGCCGACTTCCCGCCCTTGCGTGCGCCACCAGACGTGCCATCGTCCTCCTCCAAGAGCGCCAGAAACTGTTCCCGGGTGAGGTTGCTAAGAGCGTTATTCGAGAGGGGGTCCTTCAGGTTCACCGGCTTGGATGACGCTGACGAGGAGGATCGCGCGAGGCTGGAGATTCCCGACGAGATGCTCGACAAGACTGAGGCCCACGATCTGCGCTTGCTGGCGGACTTGGTGGACTTGTTGGACGTGGATCTGCACGGGGAAATCGGCCTCGGACACGTCTCTGGTGTCGCCGTCGAACAGGCGCCGGCAGTCGGTGGGGACGATTCCGCAGACGATCCGGGTAGCCTGATGAGGGCTGTTGTGTCCCGCCAGGAATCCGGTTCGTGCTCCACGGACAGTGTCGTCTTCGTCTCCTGGCATTCCTGCGGGCTGAAGATGGGCTCGTTCTGGTACGTCCTCAGGTGCGGCCCGGCCACCATGAAGCTGTCCACGCCGTAGGGCTGCGCTGATGCGGGCCGGTGCCGGGCTCGCCTCCTCATCCGCCTTTCTGCTCTCACAGACCTGAGGAAGCGCATGCGCATGTGCATCGACTGCAGGTCCCTCGGCCTCCAGTCATCGATGCGGCGATCGGGCAGGAGGCTGTTCAAGAGCTTGTGCGAGTTGCGCTGCCTGGATCAAATGTCAGTAAAGGCGGGTCGAGTCGAGTCGCGACGGCACAGAACGGAGCCCGCGCGCGCGATGCCATATGCTCGCAGGTCATCGTACTTTGGATTGAACGGGTCATCTTTCAGTCGCTCCAGGATCTTCATCAGCGGCAGATGCTCGCTCTGCGTGCAGACATAGAGCCTCAGCAGCTTCTTCTGTTTCGAGGGCGGCCATGGCTTCTCGCGCCGTCCCCGCCGGGTACACTTTGCTAGCGAGGTGCTGCTGCTGGCGGGTTCCATCAAAACACGCTGAGACTGCCCGATGGCAGCTTGACACAATGGTCGATCTCCCAAAACATTAAATGCAATGACGACGCGGCTCAAGTGACATGTGGGCGACGCGGGGCTTCGGCCCCCTTCGGGAGAGACCGTCGATTAAGATTAAGATTTTTGAAAGCAGCATTGACAAGCCTGACAAGGTCGCACTCGCGGAACTCTTCTAGAATCAGTCGGCGGCCAATGGACAAGGAGGGGGAGTGTTGGGCGGGAAATACCACTAAGTGCCGGAGGGTGTGATCCGAGCCCTTGGGAGTAATTTCCACTGTTGCCAAGACGCGCTCATGCCTTGTTGGGGATGCGTTGGGAACATACCTTGCGTGCGTGCTCGACCGCATGCCATTTTCCAAAGCGCCATTGTTGGTCACGGTCCGAGCAGACCCTCTACACTAGCTGGGACGCCGGAGCTTACTCTCTGCCCTGCCCGCGCGCTGGTCTGACGGATTGAATCACTCGTAGAGCGCGGGACGCGGCGCAAAATGGTGGGCAAAGTCCTGTGCCGACTCGGCAGAGCAAGGTGAACAGGGTCGAGGACCGGGTGGTGTAAAAAGTCGGTAGCAGCTGCCCAAATTGGGTCTCGCTCGCTAGACCTGATGCAGTTTAAAGCACGTAACCCTCCAGGATCGAAGCAGTTCGGTCCATTCCTATTCGATACCAAGTTCATGAATTTTTGCGCCCCACACTGTCCGAGCGCCCTTGCCGATGCCCCCTTTTCCATTTGGCAGTCCCAGATCGGATCCGAGCCGGCTGGGATCACCGGACCAAATGACAGCCGGCGGTCTGACAGGCGCCGGCGATGGTGCGTGGTATAAAAGCACGGACTAGAAGCGGCTGCGAGTCAGAGCGCATGCTGAGGCTTCACTCGGCTCGGTCTTGGTACCCTTTCTCAGATGGTTCAATTATCAGATGCGAGGAACGACCAGTTTGGTGTCAGTGATGGCCGGAAGCAAGGACAGGCGGCGTCGCGATACTGATTGCGGACTGCAGGCCGCAGAGTTCTGATGGAAAGGAGATGCCCCACTCCCAACGGTTGAAGATACACAGTACTTTGTACATACACAATATTAGTAGGTAATAGTGAGCCTCGGCCGCAGGTTGATCTGCCCACCATCATTGCTGACACTCATCAGGCAGGTCGCTGGATGCAGCAGAATCCTCGACTCGCTGTATGTACTTTGTACTACATGAATATAGTATGTACAAGGAATGCGAAACCATTACTCAACCGTTACCAGACTCTGTGTGATGGCAAAGAATGTGGCTTGGGGCCCCTGCCCCGGGCCGTCGACATGCGGAGCCAGTCGCGTTCAAGAGCAACCGGAAGGTGGGTGTCGGGGTTAACCTATCACATACGGATACTTTCGGCTGCTCCCGAAGACTCGCAAAGACGAACATGGGATGGAGTTTTCGGAATGGCCACGAGTCATCTACATCATCTGCTACATAGTAGAAGTACCTTTCTCTATATTGAAGATTGTCCGCGTTAAGCTACAGCAACTGCAGGTGCCTGTCCATGTAAGCATCTCGCTTCCTCTCTTTACGAATCTTCTTTATGAGCATTCTATCATTCCCAGCCATCGGTCAACGGTGCGTCTCTGTTTGATCTTTCAATCGCGAATTCGCGATGGATGCTTTGAGTCAGTGTACCCAGGTACCACCCCGGCCCAAGATAAAATTAGGATCCCAGTCGCGCCTCCCATCCTCGGAAGCACAACCGGTGCCAACTGCCTGGATCACCTGAGACCCGGTATCGTTCAGTGGCTGTGCTGGGCTCATCTAACCACCAAGCATTGTGACACATTCTGTGCACGATGAGCGCTGCAAGCCTTTTGCTTCAGCTTTTGTCCCGGTGCAAGTGCTTCTGCTCCATAGTAAATCTTATCGTTGTTGTTGTTGTTGTTGTTTCCGCAAGCCCCTCGGTGACTTGCGCCTTGCGGCTGCTGCCAGTGTTGTGTGGGATTATCCCATCATCACTTTTGCGCCCGCCCCATACGGGCGGGTAGGGAGAAATGCAGCCTTGCTCCACCTGTAAGCCTGGACAGCAGATGCCCGGAGACGGAGGGAACAATAGTGACATTTTTGGCTGACTGTTTTGACACGAAACAAGGTACCTAGGTAGTATACTAGTGTGTGCCAGAGGAGTATCTCGAGTCCCATCAGCGCTCGTCGCATTCACGCATAGCCAGCAGCCCCCCTCCCTTGACAGAATCAACCACTCCAGACAGCCGGTCCTGGAGGGATGTACGCACTCGGGGCGAGGGTGTTCAGATTGACCAAGATGCCTGGATCAGTACTCTTGTACGCCCCAGGGAGCGAGACGAGAGGCCCCGGCGTGCCGCTGTCACCTCCAGTGATTTTCACCTGCGAGCATGCAAGGTAAAACTGGGCCTTGTTGGCTTGCATGGCGAGGTGCAAAGCAATTTGCTCCACTCGCAGCAAATACTCGCCCTCCGGAGTGGCCTTCGGAACTGTGGCATTTGTGGTTTTATACTCGTCTATAAAGAAAAAAACGCGTAAGCCGGCAGTCTGCACAGTCTAGAGGGACTACCTTAGGTAATAGCCTTCAATCCCAGGGGCATACTTTGACCAGGCCATGTGAGCTGCTTGTTTTTGTCCATGGTCGGCATCTCAGTGTGGAACTTGAACCACACGGCACCGGAACCATCCCAGGTCGCTGCTGTCTTTCCTTCTGGAACTTTGGCAAGATAGTACTGCGTCGGCCCGGGGTGATTAATTTGCTGGGAGGATATATAGTGAATGGTAGCCCCGGCGGGCAGTGTCGCGATGCCCCCCGCGTTTTGAGAGGAATAACAGCGGATGTCCGGACTGGTAGGGTTCTCGACGCCTTGCTTGCTCTGCGCGTTTTTCGTCATGCGTGTGACGGACCAGTCCTTTTCCTCCGGATTCCCATTGATGACGAGTCTTGGAAATGTGTCTTGTCCGAAGATTAGACGGGAGCTTCAAGATGTATTTGACAGGCGCTTCAGATTTGACTTACAGTGAGCCTGGACTGTAGCTGCAGCGAGCAACAAGCTGGTGAGAAGCTGCATCTTGGGCGAGTTTGGAGTCGTGCAGAGGCAGAGGGCTCTCGTGAGTGCCGCAATAGTCAGGGTCGCAGGGGAACGAACCTTTTATATACCGCATTACTAACGAACTCTTTCAAGGACTGTAACTTGATCTATGTGTAAGAATACATTGCATCGGTACGTACAGCGGGTTTCGGACATGCGAAAGGATACCGACGTTTTAGGGAAAGGATAATGCACGGCAGTTTTCCCAATGCTCGCCGTCTATATAAACCCAGTCAATCTTCGGTCATTCCTTAGGTACCAGCCTATTAACACCGTAGTGGTTATTGTCTGTGCTTCTATTTAATATCCATTCAGGGATGTGGGGAATTTAGCCAGAGGAAAGGCGGACCTTCAACTGCCGAGATCTTGGAGAAACCATTCGCTACCTAGTCACGGGCAACGAATGATAGATGAATCCATATATATTCCTCAGATATGCCCCAAGCACGATACAAGAAGGACCTCATATCATACTTTGCTGAGTAGGACTGCCAGTACTGCAGGGTGTCTTCTGTAGCATCATGCAGATGGTTGTACTGCCCTCTAACACAATGAAGTCAATGGCGGTTATCGTTTATTGCCTTAGGTTAGGTACGTTCAGCTACCTATCCACTGCTCTTGAACGACGAGCTCAACTATCCTGGAAATTCTTATGGCAGCCAAATTGAAACCATACAACTTTGAAAGCAGAAAGGTCTTGCTATGTCGGCTAGAAGATTAAATAACTTTATACAATACAAATGTTACTTGTACATATAATATCTCGCATGGGGCCTAGGTAGCTCAAAGCCTCAGAGCTATATGCTACGGCATTCACACATGGAGTTGAACAGATATTGTCAGTCAGACCCTCTTCAGGTTTTTGTTTTGGCACATTTTAGCAACATCGACAAGTGTAATCCCGGATACTATATTGATTAAAGGGTACCTCGTATGAGGTCAGGACATCTACAACATTTCCATAGCCAACTTCAATCTGCCCTAAAACCGGATCCCATGCGAGTCGCTTCTGTGGGCAATCATCCTACCACGGCGGAAGTCCAGTCTCACGCTGGGGGTTGCACTGGGGTATCCTGCAGCCCCTTCTGGGCATACTTCCAAACATCGGGGTCGCCAGCCGTCATGGCGAGCAAACACCTTTCCCAGAACCCAATCAGCGGCTCTTCGGGGGTCACTGTCGCCTGGGGAATACGACGCACGCCTTCTCCCTCGGGCGCCTTGACGTACACCCACTGCCATCGACTATCTTCGACACCAACCGGATACATGCAGCTAGCCGGGTATTCGCCGGACGGCAAGTCCGGCTCCCTCGGCTTGTAGGAACCCATCACACCGACATCGTTGGCAGGAGGGGCGCGCTCCAGCCTCCAAAGCGGCTTAAGATCGCCAGGACCCCTGAGCAGCGAGTCGCACGGCCACACGTCCTTGTCGTCCATGCCCAGACCTCCACAGGCCAAACGGACGCGGACGCTGCTGTGGATAGTCTCGCACGTATGGAGCAGCGGCTCGGCGGTGTCCTCGTTTGTGTCAGAGTCTACCCTGAGCGAAAGACCTGGCCGCCGCACTGTTTTGCCGGCCATCGTCTGCAGCGTCGATGTCGGGTACCGGATCTGGCCGAGAGCCCAGGGACGCGCGCCAGCCTGCCACAGCTCTTGGACGGTCCCGTCGGGGTGCTTGTCCTTGCCGTCGCACTCGGCAGCGTCACGCTTGGTTACTGTAGGAGACGGCTTGAAAACCGGGTCAGCGGCCCAGGGCTGGAGCCCGGAGCGTTTCTTCCATAGTTTTGAGATGGACTTGGGGATTAGCGTCCGGCTCTGCGGGGCATAGGGGAACGGGTGTGCGGCCGAGTAGCGCATGGCGTCTTTGAACGTGGACGTCATGCGGGTGAAGTTGAACTCGACGCCGATGGTTGAGAGTTGGTCACACATCCCTGTGGGGTTTGTGTCAATTGCTGAACAGAATTTCTCGTTGCGTACAGGTACCTTGAGCAGGCGAACTTACATGCCAGCGTTATGTTGGCCATCTGCTGGTCATACCATCCGCCTCCGACGCTCGCGTGCGTGCCGGGAAACCAGCACTGTTTTAGATTTGTCGAGTTCCCGACAATCCGCTCCCAGAGTGCAGGCCGAAAAGCATAGCGAGGCTCGTCAAGGGCCAGCGCTTGGAATGCGTTCTCCACCTTGTTGGAGATTTGCGTGTTGGTAAACCTCCACGTGCACGTGCTGTTAGTAACGTGATCCCGGCCTGGGGAAAAAGAAGCTTGGGGATGACTTATTGATCAGCCGAGCCTCGAACGCCAATGACTGGCGCTGGTGGCACTCCTAGAGTCCCGACCGTGTCCCAGACGCCGAGCGCCTTGATTTTGATCTCTGTCACGCCGTCTTGGTACACATCCCGAGTATAACGGAGCTACGGCGTCATGCAGTCAGCATTTTTCAATTTCTTTCAAGTTCCGTTCCAACACGGAGAAAATAGGCCACTCAACGTCTTTCAGACCCAACTTGTACTTGTGCATGCGCGCGGTTTCCCATTCAATTTTGGCCTGGCCGGTTTGCCCGCCATACTCGGGAAGATCGGGAATCATATAGCGGTCAGTATCGCGGTGGGCGTCTCCGATGTTTTCGTAGTCCTCAAAGATTGTGTAGAAGTGGTCCAGGCCTTCAGGTGTGAGCAAGCCGACTGACGCGATCATATCGGCTGTCGAGCGGGCCGTGAAGGCGCCGCGAGAGAAGCCAATGAGGATGATGGCGTCGCCGTCAACATAGTTGGCGCAGATGAAATTGTAGACTTCACGAATGTCCTAGACCGTTCCATCAGAAATGCCAGCACTTACAGTCTCACAGAGAGACACAGGGCGGCTCATACTCGGTGCAAGCCCATGCCAAAGGCCCCGCCAGTGAATTGATCGAGTTTGTCTGCCGTGCCTACACCCGGGAAGTAGTTGATTATCTGAGCGGATCCATCAGAGCAGGTGCGGCAGAGGACGCGCGACATGCGAGTCACATTGGACGGGGGATCGGACCTGTAGACACCGGGCTGTCAGCCGAAGGCACCCGCCAATGGCAGTATCACCGGATAGCTTACCCCCTCTTGCCCAGCGAGTCCATCCATGTTCCGTCGCAGCAGACGATGATGCGCTTCGGCGCGCCTGGTGTGCTTGGAGTGCTCATTCTCTTCTCTTCAAGAGATCCCTCTTCAAACGCAATCGTTGCACAGGGAGGGGTTGAGAGCAGAGGGAGTTTCCCTCGCAAAAGGCGGTCTCATGATTTGCTTATGTACAAATTCTTACGCGCACATCTGCAGCCCATTTTGGCAAGTCGCCACAAAAGATGGGATGCCAAGGCCTAGGGTCCACCAGGGTCTCTCTCGACTCCCCACTCTTAGCTTCCCGGGACGGACGGCTGTCCAACCGAGAAAGGTGCTCTTGTCTCAACACCTCAAGCAGGCGTGCGACAACAACAGCTGCCATTGGGCGTGTTGAGCTTCGCGGGCACCTTACAGGCAGCCACATGACAACCCTGAAGAAAACTCTTACCAATGAGCTGCGAATATCGTTCGCCGTGTTCGTCGTTCAGACGCTGCCAAGTCTCGAAGCGGAAAGGAGCGGCCAGCGGGAGCCTTGGACCTAAGCCCAACGAGTTGCTAGTGCCATGCAGTGCAGATCTTTCTCAAGCCTCAATTTCAGCGCCGTGCAACACATACAGCCCACTGTATTCCGTACTCCGTACACCGTAATCGCCGTCTACGATCTCAGTTCGAGCCGCAGGACCGAACTCACCGCCTGCGACTTCAAGTTGCTTGCCCATTCTCGCATCAGTGGTTGTTGAATGGCTTTCCGAACCATACCTTCCACGAAGACATACACAACAACGGGGCGGTTGAGTAATAGCACAACCGATGCAATCTCCGCCAACCGAGGTCTCTAGTTCCACCTCATAGTGTGTTGGACATGATGCATATGTCGGCAAAAGCAACAAAATCAAGGTACTCGCCATTATTTGCAGTGCGCGAATCCCCAAGGTGTTTTATTCTATGAGTGAGCTGAATTTGAAGACGTTGACACGGAGATTATTCGCGTTATTTCTAGCTGCAATGTTAACGGCAACCTCCTTCAAAGTGCCTGTTTTGGAGCTGGTCCAGGTCTGGTATAGACCGTAGAATAGATCCGAGTCGCAGACAGCTTGATACTACAATCGTTAGCTGAGCGGCTCTCTGACAAGCGTGCTCATATCGCTACCAAACACGGAGTGGGGTGTCTTGATTCTATTATAGGTAGTTACGTCTCAAAGGCTCACGAGATAAGCGCGCGTTTTAGACTACTGCCTTCCCCGCAAGGTCTTAGTATATATACGAGGTCTTGCTACCCTATGCAAACGGTAACGTAATGAGGGTATTGAACTTGACATCTGGCCTTGACAGGCGGAAACAGCGGTTCTTTCTCACAATGGCGGGGTGTCGTTAAACTCATCTAGCAAGCTAGGGGGGGTTCTCATCCCAGCAACGCCGATCTCGTTGATACACTTGCGAATCTCAGCCTCCTCATCCCCCGAGAGGTGTACATGTACCGCGCCAACGTTCTCCTCGAGATACCTGATGTTCTTAGTCCCCGGGATGGGAAAGATATCGTCCCCTTGCGCCATTAGCCACGCCATGGTCAGCTGCCCCGGCGTGCACCCCTTTTTGTTCGCAATCTCCTGAAATCTTTCAACGAGCACCAGGTTTTTGGAAAAGTTCTCTTTGCTGAAGCGCGGAAAGAGCCGTCGCATATCGCCCTCTTCAAAATCGTCGGCCGACTTGATCTGCCCCGTCATGATTCCTCGCCCGAGCGGCGAGTAGGCGAAGACGGCGACGCCCAGCTCACGGCATGTTTGCAACAGAAACTTGCCGTCAGGTCCTTCGATGTCCAGTGCCCATGGGCTATACTCCACTTGGTAGGCATCGATATGGTCTACCGCGCAAGCCCGACGGACCGTCTCCGGGGAAGACGCTGATATGCCTAGATGCTTGACCTTTCCCTCTCTGCGCACTTGCACTGTTAGTATCGTGTTTGGAGCTCTCTATAAAGAAAGCATTCAAAGACCAAAGTAAGAGGGGCGTACTGCTTCAATTTGACGAGCTCTGCCATCGTCCTCTCAATAGGAGTCTTGCCGTCGACGCGATGGACGTAGTAGAGATCGATATAGTCAGTTCCCAACCGGCGCAGGCTTGCTTCGCACTGTTGTCGGCAGTACTCGGGTGAGCTGTCGATCCGCAGGCCTGGTGTGCCGTCATCTCGTAGGCCCGGCCGGAGACCAAACTTGGTCGCTAAGAATATGTCCTGTCGGCGCTCAGGATGCAAGCGGAACCACTTGCCAACCAGGTCCTCGCTGTCGCCGTACATGTCGGCCGAGTCCCAGTTGACGTAACCCAGCTCCCAGGCTCGGTCGAGCACCTTGAGCCGCTCTTCATCGGTACTACAACCGAGTAAGGCGTCTTTTCTCCCTGCGTTATACTCGGGGGAATTCGCGAGAATGCACTTACCCGACACTTCCGTAGGCGACACTAAGCCCCATCAAACCAAACCCTACGGCTGGGATATGCGGTCCATTCTTTCCCAGTTTCCGAGTTGGGAGCTGTGCGGGGGGCGCCATCGCGGTTAAATCTTATAGTCAAGTGATTGCTACTCGTGGAACGTGAATTGTGCGAGGCTTTCTTGTGACGACGATTTAGATGCAGTGACTCTCAACAAAAGGGTCTACCCCACCTGTGCGTGATCATCAAGCTTCGGTTTCATTATCCGGTGCTTGAAGTGCGGCTAATTCCTGCCCCCGCGTATGCTTCTGACCTAATCAGTAAGGGGACCAAGCGCATAGGCACCTACGTACCTTGGACACAGGTGAGGTAAGAGGGCGACGCTGGAAAGGGGTCAATAATTCGAGCTGCATAAACCTGTAAAACCGGACGGCAAGAGACAAGGCGTAACGTAAAACTGAAGGTAAAAGCAGATCAATCAACCTGCACCGGTACCTTGGTAGGCTTGGATTTGATCTTTTATTTGACTTTGTCCGAAGAATGTCAACAAATTCATTGATCTAAGTATGTACCTGTATGTATACGGCGAGTCACATTACTATCCCAAAGCTAGGTATGATTAATTATGAGGTAGATGGTTCGTGAAACCCACTTTAGTATTTTCTTTGATGACATGCAGAGAAACGCAGCAAGATATAAGTAGAGTAAAACGTTAGGACTCAATGACGCCATAAGACAACGTGAAAACCTCTCCTTTGCCTTGCGACACAAGATTCTCGTCAGGCAGCTTTCATATAAATCTAACAGACTGAGTCTAACATGCAGAATCTATCTCTAGGCATACAAACCAAAAGAAACAAAGCTCATAGCTTCCCCCTCTCTCTCTCTTCTTTCTCGGCCCTGATCAAGCCATCCTGGTACTCTGTCGCTACATGCACGCCCTGCGGACTCCAGATCTTGCTCATGACGATGCCTCTCCCTGCCGCCGCCCGGGGGAAGCAAGCCTCCTGAACCCACCACCCTCCGTCTTCATGTTTCAACACCGCCTCGTCGACATTAACATGCACCACAAAGGTGTAGCTTAAGCTGGCGGCCTTGCCGAAGCGAAACCCTAATCCCAGATGATTCCCAGCCATCAGCAATCCGTTCCGGTCCGCCACGTACGCGTGGACCAGAACGTGAGCATTTGCGTCCCACCCGTCTGTGCCATCAGCGGGCAGTGGCTTGAGCAGGCGATACAGCAGGAGCTCGCGGCGCTCGTGAAGTGGTCTGTCCGCGTTGTAGCCTGTCATGTCCACCTTCTTCATGTCCACAATGGGGAACGTGCCGATCCGGTCGGCACCCACTAGCGCGACTATGCTGTCGATGTCAAGCGGCGGAGCTGGTGGCCACTCTTCGGCGCTGCGGCTGGAGAGGATATTTGCAAAGCGTTTCTGGGGCGAGTCTTCCTGGGCTGAGATTCCCATGCTGTGTGGCTCGGGCAGCTTGAAGGAGCAGATAGCTGTAAAGCAGAGGTTGCTGTTCAAGGGGAGAGAGGCGTCTGCCGCAGGGAAGGGGTCCCCACGAGGATTGGTGCTAGGGGCCGTTGGCTGCCTGGCCGTGACTGATAGTGTGCTGAAGCTGCGGTTGGTGTTGATTGGAGTCACCTCATAGATGAAAGGACGGTCAGACAGCCCGACCGAGGTAAAGTAACCGTGGATTGTCTAGAGCGAGCACGGTCAGAACTACCTTACTTCCAGTCTAGAATTAGACACCTCAGATTCTGCATGAGAATGAGGACTTAGACGTACGTGGATACCCAGTCTCTCAGAGTCCTTGACGCCCCTCTTGTCCTCTAGCTCTTTCCACGCTTGACACACGGCCAGCCCACTCTGCGTGTATACATGTCCGCCATATGCAGCTTTATGACCTCTGTGAAAGGCCTGAGCTTGTTCTGGGTCTTGAGGTATGATGTCTGACCCCGGCAGCCATGCGGCTCTCGTCCCCATGAACCGCTTTGCGGCAGTCCCTCCTTCCTTGGCAGATAGCTCGACGAGAGCCATTGCCTCCTGGAAGGACTGCCGGGTGTCATCGTCCGAAGGCATAGCGGTGCTCGGAAAAGGGCACTTCAACGACCAGCGCTTGCTGAGTAAGCCTTCGATCACTGCCTGTGCTTCACGATTGGTGGGACTGTCAGATTGGAGAAGAGACAATTACAAACAGCGCGCGAAGAGCATACGTGCCAGACAGGCTGTCACCATCACAATTGCTTCATCCTGCCGAGGGAGCAAGAGTTGCCGGTGCCTTCGTTGACAGGACCCAGGATGCTGACAGGGTGAAGGCCTTTGTGGGGTTCGGGGTTCGAGCGGGTCACGGTAAGATGAGGGCAAATTGCCGAGGCATCTTCCATGTGCACGGCCCCTGACCGCCGGAGCGCCTGCTGACATACATGACTGACCGCCGTGTAGTCTATCGGGGATGAGGAAAGAGGAAACTGTACCGTGTACGGAGTATCTGCATTCTGCTGTTAAAGCGATTTGATGCTAGGGATGGGATGCGTTGCCGGAGGTAGGTGCGCGCCCGGGGCGTAGATGCAGGCCGCCGGCAGCATCGACTATGGAGGCCTATAGTTGACACTGTCGTTTTTCGGATTTTCGATTTTCCGGCGCCCCACAGTACATCTTGGCAAGTATCATCTTGCCCCTGTAAAGTACTGCGGGGCAGGTGCTAGCTGTTGTAAGTCACGGCTTACTTGCACACGTTCAATTGAGGTCAAAAGTAGTGTCTTGCTTGTGTTCTGTCTTCTGGCTGGCTAATTGCTGGCCTGCGCAGTCTATATGGGAGGGAGCTTCGGAACAGCCGTTCTATCAACGGATCATCATTCATCCACATTTGTGGGCCTTCGGGCTAACCGGCCAATTAGACTTCTCTAGCTCCCGGGCGCTCCCTATCTCCTGCGCTGAGCGCCCATTCCATGACTTCAGTGGCTTCCATGGCTTCCATGGCTTCCTATTGGCCAGATCCACTGCTTCCACGCAGTCAAGGGGTCTTCCTTTCCTGGGCGCCTCACTGCTTACTCCGGTCAATCCAACACACCCCCCTCAGGTAAGCCTGCAGGGCGCGCCTGAACCAGATATGTGAGGCTATTCCCAGTCTTCGTAGTCTTCGTCAACCACGATATCTTCTGCTTCGCCAAAGACTTCTTTCCGTCGCTCAGTGATCCTGTTGAATGCAACTGCTGCGCCATTGTCGCAAAAGATGATCGCCTAATTGCTAGGACTTTGCACGCAGCAGGGTTTATCTGCTCATTCCAACAGATCCTTTCTTCGATATTCCTTAAGTTCATCTGCTCTAGGAAGCTTTCCCATGCTCCCTTTAACAGCGCTTTAGTCATTCCATCTGCTATCATCTCGGCGCTTTTAATATAACAAACTATAATGTTCCCTCTCTAAACTTCTTAACGTAACCAGTGGTTATAAATATCCACGTGCCGTAAGTTAGTCTTAAGGGTAACGATCTCTACGTGCACTAGCCTAATGGTTTATAAGTTATCACACTCTATTCATATGCACGCGTCGATTTTAACTCCTAGTTCCTTAAGCAATCTGCTCATAAAGAGAGCTTCCTTCGCGGCTTATAACAGGGTTAGTAGTTCAGCCTCTATTATTAACGTTATAACCGTGTCTTATTTGTTAGCTCTCCACCTAATCATCCCTTTAAATAGCTTCATCGCATAAGCTTAAGAGCTCTTTCGATCAACTATATTATCGGTAAAGGAAGCATTACTAACGACTTGGAAATCGTTTTCTCCGCTATATTATAGCGCTAAATACCGCGTTTCCTATAAGTATAAGAGCACTTTATTTATGGTAGCTTAATGTTTAGGTTTAAGATTAGTTACGTAATGGGCTAACTGTTGGAAGTATGGCTCACAGCGCATCAATGGAATAATCTTCTTAGGTACTGCAATCTTGGTCTTCTTGTTGATCTACTGCTTCTGTACTGTAACTAGGAGGCTTGAAATACTGGACTTATTGTTAGGGAACCCCGAGAACCCAGCGTTCCAACTGTTCCGAATGCTCTAGTCGCTCCGTAGGTTCCGACTGATCCGAATGCTCCGGTTGCTCCGTAGGCTAGGCCCAATTGGCCTTGGTTCAATGGAGCACTCCCTAACCATAGGTCACATGATCCAACGTGCCCTGATTCCACTTTCCATGCGCTCCATCTAACACTAACCTTAAAATAGCGAAGGTAATATTGGGTCGTATAATCACTATTACGTACATTAAGGAACCTACTTTCCATAAGTACATGATAATGTCAGTCTTATTAACTAAGCCTTTGAAAGGGAGGAGCTCTTTTTTAGTTATTAAGGTGCTCGCTGCCTACTTTATTTACGTTAAATTAGTGATCTTTTCGATATAAGATAATTAAGATAGCTAAATAAGCTTCTTTTCTTTATCTTTAAGCACGTTAATGCTTAAGAACCACTATAATTCTTTTCCTTTAATAAGCTTATAGCTTTACTTTAGTTATTTAATTAAGAAAATAGCTTTAACTCGATCTTTCTCATAGAATGTAAGGGTTATGTCATTAATGTAAAAGAAAAGGAGCACTTTATCTTTAATAAAGTAATAAAGTTTATATAGTATTAGTTAAAAATTAAGTTTACGTAAGGTTTAAGTAACTAATCATTATTAAAGTAATAGTAACCACCATAAACTATATAATGCTTTCTTAAGCTTAAGTATTATTCTAACCTTTCGATAGTTAAAAGGCATCTTTATAAATACCTCTTCATCGAGTTTTACATTTATAAAGGTATTAATTACGTCGTATTATAATAGCTTAAGATTATATTAAGCCGCAATAATAATTAACGTTTAAAAGAATCTTTTAACTAATGTTACTATATAGCTACTTATATAAGAGTTAAGAAGCTATTAATCGCCTTTTATAATAAGCCTCGCCTTAGCCTTATCGAACTTATTATACTTATTAAATTTATATATATATATTTACTTATAGTTTAAGATCTTTTATCCTTTAACTCTTAAGTCTTTAAAACTAATTTCCACTTAAGACTTTATATCCTTATAGCTTTATAAATATACTTTCTTTACTTCTTTAAACTATTTTCTTAAAAGGTGATTTTTAAGCTCTTTATAACTCTTTAAAGGTAATGAGAGGTCTTTACTATATAATGACTGAGGCTTCTTTAATAACCTTTCTATGATAGCTTTTATAAGAACTTTCTTTCTTAAATTAATTACCTTTCTTACCTAAGTCCTTATAAAGAAGGCGCCTTATTAAGATTTTATATAATATATCTTTAAAGTAATTAAAGTATACTTTAACCTTAATTAACTTATGCTTAATTAACTCTTAATGCTTATTTCTAGCTTTAATTAGCTTATGCTTAACTATATTCTCTTAATATTATTATTAAGAACCTTTAACCTTAATTAGCTTACGCCTTAACCTAATTAAAGTATTAAGTTTCCTTTTAACCTTAATTAATTTACGCTTAATTAAAGTATTAACTTAATAATATTAAGATTTAAGGTTTATTTCCCTTCTTCCCACCTTAATTAGTCCACTGCTTTTTTCTTTCCTATAAAGCAACCTTTAAGGTTTAAAAAAACGGCTTCTTTAACGAGGTAATTATAGCTACTAATATCATTACCAGTAAAGAGGGTGGTAAAGTAAGAAGAAGCTTAAATCTAGCCTTTATATACTTTTTTAACCTTAGCTAATTACTAAAGCTTCAATTAACTACTTCTTATAATTTAATATTAATTCTTTTAGTTGCTTTTTACGCACTAAATTCGCTTTTTATAAAGTCCTTTAAGTCTCTTACTTCTTAAAACTCTTCCATTAATAGTTAAACTTATTTATCTTAGTTTTTTAATGTTTCGTTATTTTAAAGCTATTTAGTTAATGCTTTTAAATCGACTTACTAAATATTATCTCGCATTTTTTAAAGGTTCCCATTAAATAAGCTTTTCTTATTAAAGATTACATCTCTTATAACTATAACCTTATTAAGCATTAAGTTTTAAATGTGGTAAATGTTTATTAAGTTATAACTAATTAAATAGTTGATCCATGCTTTAAGATTTATATGTTATTTATAATTTTCCTACTTTATAGCTTTTATAATAAGGGCGTAAGCTTTATAGCTAAACGTTTATAAGTGAGCTTAAAATAGCTTTCTTTACTTCTTATCCTTTAAGTAAAAGCTTTTAAATAAGGTTTTCTATCCATTTTTATATCTTAATATATGGTTTAATAAATATATCACAGTTTTTAATATCTCTTTTTAAAGTTAGTTTAAAAGCTTTACTCTTACTCTTATTAAGCGCATCTTATTTATTACTATACCCTTTAAGCATTTAACACCATTATTTAACGCTTATGGATAAGGAGGTAAAGGCTCGATTTTAATGCTTTAAAACTTAATAAAGCATTTTACTTTAAGTTTAATAATAACTATTTTATTATTATATTCGATAACTTTAACTTTAATCTTATATTAATATTTAAGTAAGCTTAATAAGATTTTTAAAGTAGTGATAATTAATATTATAGTTTGATCTTTTAAATAAAAGTCTTAAACGTAGCTAATTATGCGGTATGTTATTAATATTTAACTTAAATAGCCTTTTTAATCTTCTTTGTAATCGTAAAAATCGATCGTTAATCTTTCTCTTACTCCCTCGTATAACTCCTTAAAGTAACGCCTTATTTAATGCTTTATTTTTCCTTATACGTAAGCATTATATTCTACTGTTATAATGCCCTTAATATGCATCCTTTAAGAACTATTAATAAGGTGCTAGAGAGCTTTTAAGCTTAAGTGATTAAAACGAAGGTGTTATTTAAGTGCATTTACTCTTATTAGCTTTCTTTTAGTTTATATGTTAAATTAGTTCTTATATACGTAAAAGGTTGCTTTATTAACGTCTTTTAAGATATACTGTATTACGAATTAGCCGTATTATTCAGTTAAGGCGTATAAGATTAATCCGTTTAATTATTTTAAGAGCGTGGGATTTAATTTATTGTCTTAATAAAACTCCCTTTACGTAACTTTTATAAGGAGACTAAATTATAAGTAATTTCTTCATAGTACGCCACGTCATATAAGCGTAAAAATCTTTCTTTTCCAGTTAGTATTTAAACCTTAATATCTACTTCACCATAACTTTAAATCAGTATTTAATAGTCGCTTACTTAAATATAATCACTTAACGCTACTTACTTAAACTTTAAAAAGTAGCTTATTTAGTTAAAGATATAAAGGGTAAAGTTAAAATTAAGTATTATCGAGTATATAAAAGGGTAGGATTAGGTTATAAACGCTACTTCCTTTATAGTTATAAAGCTCGCCTTAATCTTTACTATCCTTTTAAGCAGTTAAAAGCGCTTTAAAAAGTGCTTCTTTTACCTCGACTCGTTGGTTAAGCTTACAAGATCCTTTTTCTTTATCTTTTTCTATTTTCTTAGCTCCTTAATTTCCTTCTTTAGCTTTTTATCCTCCTTAAGGGCCTTATCTACTTATTCTTATATCTTATTAAAGGGTTTAAACTAGTTTAAAGCTAGTTTAAAGAACGTATAATAATACCTTTTTAACGAGTAATTTAGTAGCTTATATACTTTATACTTAAGCTTTTCTTTAAACTTCTCACCCATTAAATACTTCTTTTTATTATTTCTCTTCTTTTTATAATCTTCTCTCTCACTTTTATCGTCTTATTACTAATGATTATAAAAGGAGCTTTTTCCCACCTTAAATTTAAGTTTATTTTTATAATAAGTAACTGCTTATTAATCACGTTAATAAGTTCGTAATAGTCGAGAGTGCCTCTCTTAATCTTTTTATAATATGTTATATTAAAAGACTAGATTTAATACTTCTATTTTAAGTTTAATCCTTTAATCACCTTTTTAAAGTCATTAAACTAGTCTTTCATATTTTAAACTTTAAGCACGGACTTTAACCTTACTTAATAGAACGTATATTCTTAGTTTAAAATCTACTTACTTATATTATAAAGTAGCTTTATAAGTAGCTTAATTGCTTATTAATAGTTATTATAAGCAGTGTTCCTTTCTTTTACTTCCGTCCTTCCCACTTAAATTTTTAAGCTCTTATATTATTCTTTAAGGCTACTTTTAAGAGGGCATAAGGTTTTAATAAAGTATAAGCTAATTATTAATATAACTTAGTTCTTAAGGGCTTTAATTCTATCGATCTCTTTATTATAATCGGCTTAATCTTATTTATAAAGTGAGAGCGCTACTTAATAATTTACTTAACTTTCAGATAAGAGCTTTATAATGCTCTTCGGTGGTTTATTAAATGGGCCGAGTTCCTTTCTCCTTTTATATATACTTACATATAATCTCTTAAGCTTAATAAGAAATTCCTTTTACTTATAGGTTTTAAGATTAATCTTATCTTATAGTTAAGCTACGTTTACCTTAAATTAAAACTCGTTATTTTACTCCTCTTAATCCTTTACGTTAATAAGGAAGATTTTCTTATTATTTATTAATATAGTTATTTTAATATTATTATTAAGTATTATAAGTAGTAAACAATAGTATTAATGTAAGGAAAGTCGTTTACGAGTTAGGCTTATAATTATTATAAGTTATAGCTTACTTACACATGTTTAATTAAGGTTAAAAGTAATGTCTTACTTATATTTTATCTTTTAGCTAGCTAATTGCTAACCTACGTAGTTTATATGAGAGGAAGCTTCGGAACAGTTATTCTATTAATAGATCATTATTCATTTACATTTATAAGCCTTCAAGCTAACTGGCTAATTAAACTTCTTTAGCTCCTAGGTGCTCCCTATCTCCTGCGCTAAGCACCCATTTCATGACTTTAGTGGCTTCGATAGCTTCCATGGCTTCCATGGCTTTCTATTAGCTAGATTCACTACTTTCACGTAGTTAAGGGGTCTTCCTTTTCTAAGTGCCTCACTACTTACTTTACTTAATTTAACACTAACCATCGTAGCTATTAACGTATTAGATCACGTATATTAGCTACCATTTTAACGATACGCTGGCAATATCATTAATTATAATGAATAGTTAATTTTAAGCTACTAGCTCACCTCTAGTAAAAATAAAATAAACTAAAATAAGCTAAATTAAAATAAATTAAAATAAAATAAATAAAACAAATAAAATAAACATTATAATTACCACGAAGGCCGAGTTTACTTATTTATAGCTGTTAAATAAAATAAATAAAATAAACGTTATAATCGCTATAAAGGCTAGGCTTACTTATAGGTATTTATAGCTATTTAACTATTAACTCCTCTTTCCCCCCTTTTTCTTTATCCCTTCCCCTCCTCCCTCTTTATTATCCTCCTCCTCCTTTTTTTCTTTATAATCTTTATCCTCATCGTTATTTACTTTACTCTTTCCCTTATCCTTATCCTTATCCTTAATAGTGGCTTAATTATAGTTAGTATAATTATTTATATATAAGTATAAAAGGAGATTTTAGTCTTATCTTTAATAATATTAAAGTCTTTAACTATATAGTAAATATAAGGAAATATAAGAGCTTAAAGTTAAAGTAACTAACTTATAATATAAAGGCGCGTGGCTTTAGTTATTAGTAATAAGCTCGTTATAATAGACTTTAAAGCACGGATAAACCGCTCTTTAAAGGAGGGTTTACTTAAAGTTTAACCATAATGAGCTTAACGACGTTAATAATAGCGTTAATAATAGCATTTATAATAATGTCGGCGTCGATAATAATGGCGCGGTTAGTTAGCTTAGATTTTCATAGCTTACGTAATGCCTTTAATCTTACCATCTATTATTTATTACTCTTTACCTTATGTAAAGAGTTATTTAGCTTTTAAAACTAGTAAATAATATTTATATATTAAGGGGGCATTTAAGGAGGAGACTATTAGTAATTAAAACTTAACGAGATTACATATACTTATAGTTATTTATTTACTATTAAGTAAGGATGCCTAGCTTTTAAACAGTCTTAATATATAACTTTATTATTTAAATTATATAAGTATATTACTTTAAGTAAAAAATATATAAAAAATATATACTATTTTAATTTACGTATATATACCCCTCCTCCTTTATAACTTAGGTTATATATAAATGGTAAGGAAAGGCTTAAATTATATCCTTTTCTAAGGCCTTCTTCTTTTATTTCTTCTTTACTAGCCAGTTAATAGTTTAATGAGTGGAGAAGAGGCGTTTTCCTTTAGCTTTAGTTAGCGTTAACGTAGTGACATTAGTGGTAGTGGTGGAGGCGGAGGCGAAAGTGGAAGCTATTTTATCTTTATATATATAAGTAAGTATATAGTAAGCATATAAAATATTAGCTTATAAAAGGAAGGAGAGAGAATAAGAGAAAAGAAGAGTATAAGTGGTTAAACTTTATTTTAAAAAGTAAGGCTAAGCAGTAAAGTAAGCTTATTATTATTTTATTCGTTAAATTATAATAGCTTAAACCTTAAATACTATATAATTATTAAATGTTTACTTTTAATTAACTATTGCTTTAAGCTTACAACGAAAGTATATTAAGTTAAGTAAAAAGGGTACTCGCTTATTCTTTTCACTAACTTATTATTACTTCTTATTATAATTATATTAAGCTTAGCTTTTTCGCTTGCTTATATTTCTTTTTTTTCTTCCTTAAGCTTACTTTTATTTTAAAGGACTGCTTCTTTATATTAATAAACTTTTTGTCATGAATCTAGGAAGGACAGCAACTGGCAGGCAGCTGGCGTCGGGACGGCAGGACCAAGTGGGACTGACGGTCGGAGGGGAGCCAGTAGAGCGGTGCGGAACGTAAGAGACGAGTGGGGCTTAACTCCGCAGAGACGGGCCAGTAGTAAGAGGATCACTGGGATCACGGTGATCCAAGTGATCCGGCCCGCAATGGATCACGGCAGGCTGAGTGATCCCGCCCGCAAAGGCTCACGGGGATCACGGTGAGCTAAGTGATCCAGTACGCTTGGGATCACTACGATGGAAGTGATCCAAGAAGTATATATACGATGGTCGTGACTGCGACTTAGATAGTTCCCTTTGTTACGACAGTAATCAATATAAGTGCTTAAGCTATCATCTACAGTCTTATGTCCGAACCCAAGTACAACGCATTGCCAGAGTCTCGCCTATCAACCTCATCAGAGTTCCATTGTCTGTTCCCTAGCAGTGTGGACACCGGATTGTCACACGTTAATTACTCCCTTTGTTCTGTTACGGAAAAACGAAGGAACTTCACGAACACCATGTCTCAGCCAGGACGTGAGCCCACGATGGACGAAGCAGTTAACCAGCTTATCGAGCAGGTTAGGGTCCTGACACTGGAAAGTAAGGAAACACGCGACAAGGTCGACAGCGTCGAGGAAAAGCGAGAAGAGCTGGAAGAGAAAGTGGACACGAAGAACAAGGTGAAGCTGCTGGTGCCACCACGTTTCGACGGCACGTAGGACAAGCTGCAGCCTTAGTTGCTAGCAGTACGCTCGTACTGTTCGCATCACGACGAGAAGTTCGCAGATAGTGAAGACGAGTCGGTGTTTGCTATTTCGTTGCTAGAAGGAAAGGCTGCCAGGTAGTGTAGTTCGGCGCAGAAGGAGTGGCTGGAGGAAGACGGAAATAAGAAACTTTCGCCACACACCAGTCGACTGTACGACGGGATAAAGGCATTCGCGGAAGAAATCACGAAGGTGTTCGGGGAGCAGGATAAGGTTCGCCGAGCCGAGGAACGACTGGGGCGGCTTAAGCAGACTAAGGCGGCGTCTACTTACGCGACGGAGTTCATGTAGGAAGTTATAAAGACGCGTTAGAATGAGGATGCGCAGAAGCGAGCGTTTTACGAAGGACTGAAGGATAGTGTTAAAATGCAACCGCTGCGCCATTGTCGCAAAAGATACAGCGCCTAATTTTTAGGACTTTACGCAGCAGGGTTTAAATGCTCATTCTAACACA